>ML284376.1:596-23583 GCA_005239495.1 Nicotiana undulata
GCAATGCGCTTGCCTCTCGAATCAACCTCTGAAGGCTCCGTATCTACCAAGTTTAGATTTTTATCATCAATATAGGCTTAAGGAACAATTTCCAATCAAAAGATATCAATTTTACTCAAAAATCCGAGACCGGGCAAAACCCGACCCCCGGGCTCGCATCCCGAAACTCAGATAGTTTTACAGAAAAGTGTTCTTCATCTTCCCACGAGTCCGTACATATAAAGAACACCAAAATCGGAGTCCGTTTGACCCCTCAAATCGACCCTTGAAGGTCTCATAATCTCATGCCCCAAAAATCCTATTTTTCTACTGTTTATCGTGAATTAAAGGCTGGGATTAAGGTCTATAATCGCCCATAAACGCGTTTTAATGATTAGAATACTTACCTCTATGAAGAACAAGAATTTTCCTCTTCAAAATCGCCCCCAAGAGCTCTTTTCCGTACAACAATGGTGTAAAAATAAGGTTTAAATCGCGGAAGGGTTTTTATATTCCTGAGCAGGCATTTCCGCTCTTGCGACCACTTAAGCGCACCTGCGCTCCCGCAGGTGCGGCCACTCGTCCGCGCCTGCGACCCCCTTCACACACAGCCAAACTCCGCACCTGCGAATGCACCTTCCGCACCTGCGACCTCGCAGGTGCGACAATTTCCTCGCCCCTGCGACCCCTTCACACTCAGCCAATCCTCGCACCTGCGGAGCCTAGTCCGCTCCTGCGGGACCGCGCCTGCGGCTCCCTTTCCGCAGGTGTGCAAACACCAGCAACAGCAAATCTAGTTTCACCAAAATTACTCCAAACTTCCCGTTAAATGCCCGAATTCAAACCCGAGCCCCTCGGGACCCCAACCAATCTTACCAACGTATCCCTTAACATCATTCAAACTTATTTGCACTCTAAAAACATCAAAACTAACATCAAAGCACCAAAATTACATCGGATTCAAGCCTATGATTTCCAAAAACTTCCGAAACGCGCATTTGATCAAAAACCCAACCAAATCATTTCCGAATGACCTGAAATTTTGCGGGCAAGTCCAAAATGACCTAACGAAGCTACAGCAACTCTCGGAATCCCATTCCGACCCTCGGATCAAAATCTCGCCTATCAACCGGAATTCGCCAAAATACTAACTTCGCCAATTCAAGCCTAATTCTACATCGGGCATCCTAAAAATATTCTGATCACACTCCTAAGTCCCAAATCACCTAACGAAGCTATCCGAATCATAAAATACGCATTCCGAGGTCGTTTACCAATAAGTCAACTCTTAGTTGACTTTTCCCATTTTAAGGCTGTTCTTAAGGACTAAGTGACTAAATTCTCATTTAACCATTTCGATTTCAAGCCTATCAACTCTAACACGTAAATAATAGAATAACCAACATGTAATAATCCACTAACACCAGTTATAATGTAGGTTTCGCGTAACGACTGACCGGGTCGTTACATCTTTCTCCCATTGTTCAACATCTGCTCTCATCTCATCTCTTTCAACTACGACAACATCATAAGGAGCCTGCAAAGGGGCAAGAGATCTTTACAGAAATTGAATCTTGTTTGAAGATTCATGGAGGTCTTCTTGAGTTTGAGTAAGTGATTGCACAAGTTCACCAGCGTAAGCCTCCTTCTGGTCCAGCAAAGCTTTCAAACTTATTATCTCTTCAGTAGCATGGGAAAGCTGCTCCGCAAATGAAGATTCCAGGACTTTCTTATCCTTTCCTGCTTGACTTGATGAGGCCTTCTCAATGGCCAATTTTGTTGCAATCACTCTGACCTGCTGCTCTAAGGTACACTTCTCCTCCTCTACTGCTCCCATATCAAGTTGAAGGCTCTCGAATTTCTCCTTCCAATTGTCAGTCTCGGTATGATAGCCATTCATTAATTGCTCCGTATGGACGATCCTTTTCATCAACTCTGTACCAATTAGATTGATCTGCACAAAAAGGGAAGTTAGATACGGTAAAAGTTAAAGAAAGAATAATATGAAGGATACCTTTAAGGACGAGTGTACAATCACGTTCATCGAAGTTAAGGAGATATGGCTTTCCAACTTAGGCTTCTCAACCGGGCCTATCAGAGGCTTCAACCAAACATCTGCCTGGCCTGATTTATTTAAGAGGCTACCTTCCGTAGGAACATCTATCATAATTTGCTTCATCTCCCCATTACTGGAAGATCCTACTTCGACAATAGAAGGCACGAAAGTAGGGGTAGATGAAGGAGCCACATGTGGAACATGCGGGGGAGCAGAAACAACAACAGGTGCGGCAGATGAAAGTTCCACTGGAGCAGGTGGAGGAAAAATAGCAAGAGGTGCCTCCTCTGAAATTATGCCAAAGCCTTGATGGAAAAACTATTCAACTGATTCATTGGCTGTGGAAGGATTTTCATCTTCAGATTGTATAGGGGCGGAAGGCTCTGACTCAGGCACGGAAGATGGACCCATAAGTGGAGCAGATTCGTCGTCAGACACGACCTTTCTTCTTCGTGACCTCCGAATCAGCGAACCTTCCTCCTGCTCTTCCTCATCTTCCAAGGTCCGAAACCCATCAACTTTCCTTTTTGACGCAGTGGAGTTCAAAATAATTTCTTGAGCCTTGGCCAAAGAAAGTTTTGAAGCAGTTACAGCAGCAACAGAGACTCCACGACCAGGAAACCCTAACAAATAAAAGGGATTAGAGAAGCTTAAAAATGAGATAAAGGAAATGTAAAAAGAAAACAAACCTACCATGGGTTTTCACTTTCCAACCAAACCTCGCCGAGAGGTACTTCCAAGAATGTTCTTCCATTGGAGAAATAAACAACAGTTTTTCTACCCAACCACGGAAACCAGAGACCTCTTTGATGGTTCCCATGGTTGTAAAAAGAAAAAAAAGAGAGAACAATCACGGTACTGAAAATCTATCAAAAATAAAGAAGAAAGTGAGCAAAATTGGACTCACGTGCACAGTTCCACTTCTCAGGGAAGGAGAGATTTTCTTCACCTACCAAACCTTTTGTAGGGACAACAACAAATCGGACATACCAGCTTCTATCTTTATCATCATCAGGGATAACTAAAACTCTCTTACTTCTATCCGCAAGAGTAAAAACTCCTTGGAAGAACAACATGGGAGAATAGAGATGAATAAGATGATGAAAAGTAAAAGGAACTGAAGCTAAGTTGGCCAAATATAAGAGGTATGCTACTACCCTCCAGATAAGAGGACCGATTTGTCCCAAGCAGACATTAAAAAATCGACAAAATTCTATAATGACAGGGTCGATAGGAGGCTTGAATCCTAAAGTAAAGGGGTAAGTGTACACAAAAGAGTACCCAGTTTTGTAAGAAGTTATATCTAGTTTTCATTGGGAACTAAGACTGGAAAGTCAGATTTCTAATAACAATCTCTACGCACGAGTGAAATCAAACCCTCTGTGATTTTGAGTAGGGTAAAGATCAACACGATCATGAGATGTCATGGAAGAAAGCTATTTTCTTATGGCCTCACTATCCTTACAAAAGAACATGGAACAATCTCATCAACGTTTGGTTCACGAAGTGGTTCGCTAGATTCTCTACTCTTAGAAGAAGATATAGAAGCCCTAGCCCTAGAAGAAGATGAAGTAACACTAACCCTAGAAGATGGTGGGGGAGTAATGATACGTGCAAAAGAAGAACCCCTTGAAGGTGTTGAACCCAAGCTCCTTAATCTACCGCCCCTCTTGCTCCGGATTGGAGCAGAAGAAGGACATAGTTCGTCTACTATAATTACTTTCTTGGGTTCTTGAATTTAAGAAGACATATTTGCAAGAAAGAGGAATTTACAAGCAATGAAGGAAAGTTAGAAATTTTTCGTAAAAGCAAAGGCAAAAAAAGGGGTATTTATACGCAAAGGCAACCGTCAAAAAGTGAAAAAAACACTAATGTGAAAGTCATAATTAAAAATGTTACTTCGTGACTGATGCAGCCGCAAAAAGACCTAAAGGGCGATGATGAATTGCAGAACCAATCCGAGAACACCACGTGGCACGAGCATTAAATGTAAGTGACAAGCGACACATATGTTCAGAGACATATGCAATGGTACGAGTGAAGCAACGGTAAAAAATTTCCGCCATAAATGAGTATCCACTTACCAAATATTTAATTGATAAATAAATGGTAAGTGGGGGGACTATATGTATTGGTGAAAAATAGACTTCACACGTGTAGTATTTCTGATGACAAAGCAATCTACGTGGAACAATGGAAACATGACAGCTGGTTAGGAATTTAGAAAGAGGTACGAGACAAAGAGGTACGGAATAACATACACACGAGACAATTAGAAGCGGGAGCTCTAGTCTAATTGATGATTTGAAGAGACACATTCAGAATGAACTAGGGGAGAATAAAGGCAAAATTCAAAGATCTTCAATCAATGAGCCAAACGTTACAGAATCTTCACGCAACAGTTACGATTATCTATTGTAACGTTACATTAATGGTATTATTAGTCATTAATGCTCAATCATTAAGAAGAGTAGACGTTATATTAAGAAATTCCCTATAAAAGGGAGTAAAATCTCACTTGTATGGACACATTCGAACCACTATTAAAATATACTTACTTTTATGCGATCTTATTGCTTTCTTATTTACAAGTCTAATTCCTATTATTAGTTAATTACCTTGGTTATCAGAAGCCCGAGTACTTCTTAAAATAGATTTGACTAAGAATCTAATTCTTTAGTTAAACAGATATAATGTGAGATTATTCAATTTCATGTTTGGTTGAATTACTTTTTAATAATATTGCACGAATAGTTATACCACAATCTTATTTAGCTACTATTTTTATTCTACATTTATTTGGGATAATAATCTAAAAACTAGCTATCCCGGGATAAAATAATTAATGACCAAAATATCCTTCTCCAAAACGCTTATTCCAAAATCCTTAAAGAAAACCAAATAAAAATTTATCCAATTTTTATATATGGAAAATCAAATAACTTTTATGTTATACTCCATATTTTTATTTTTAACCCAATGAACCAAATATTTATAAATTAGAAGTATAGCTAATAAATATTTATTTCTTATTTAAGTTTCATATCGCATTATAATACAAGTGTAAAATGTTTTGTGAACCAAAAGACCCGTAGGCTACATAAATTTATTTTTTTACAAGGGAGAGGATTAACGCTAAAAATATCTAGACAATAGGAAAAAACTAATTATATTATAATATTTAGATCCAAATTGGTAAAATTACGAATTTGAAATAATAATAAGATAGGAGAAGACAATATTATATATTCTAAATGAATTTATTAATTATTTTTCTTTCTTTTTTATTTATTTTAACAAACGACAACTTCGGATGTCTTTTTAATACATTTTTAGAAATAAGAATAAAATATTTAAAGAGTTTTATAGAGAAGGATTTCTTTTTTTATTGAATTGGTTAATGGGATCAACATTCATCATTTTCAAGAAACTTACTTTTTATTTTATAACCCAAAGATATTTTCTAAATAATACTTTTATGATTTTTTGAAATAATATATTCATTAATACGAGGTACACGCGCAAAACGCGTACCCTAAGACTAGTACTCATAAACTGCAAAAGGAGTAAAATAATTGCAGAAAGTTGAGTTTACCATTTCTCACACATCTCTCGAGCTCTTCGTTTGATTTGCTTGACTATGTGTTCTACTGGACTAAAATGAGTTCCAAGGAAAAGCTTACATAAGTTATTTCGGTAGTTTAATCAAATTGTAAATTTTTTCTTTCTTTTAACAAATGTAACTCAAGTAATTTTAAACCTTGCGTTATAATTTTTTAAAACTATTAAATGTGTTATAAAATGATAGCTCATCTGTATTGCAAAGTTGAAGAAATATATTTTTGTTTTTTAATCTTGTGTTTTAACCATTGTTCTTAAAGTCAACATTGACGCTCTTGCCTATAGTTAATTTGGAAAACAAATGCATGTTAGTAAACCCATAAAGTATATGAACTACAAACTCTACATCTTCAACTTGAAGAACAAAGTAATCTTTGCTTTTATCTGTGTTCAAGTTCACAATAATTTTAAATTTGGAAACAAGTTTTTTCACTACAAGTGTTGAACCAATTTTTTCATGACTTTGTGAGGTGTTGGAAAACAAGTTTCTAATGTTTTTCTTAAGGTCGGACAGTTTTTTAAGTTTTGATATTAAGAAAAACATGAAAATAACTACTATTATTACCTATAATTAATGTTTGTTATATCAAGCAATATACTATTGTAACTTATGAATACAGAGAAATCAAATAAAAAATTTAAAATTTAAAAATACCAAGCTAACCATTTAGAAAGTTAATACTAAGCTTGGTAACGAGTGAATAACTTTTGAACTTATACAAATGCCATCAAGATACTTTTTTCAAAAAGAAACCGGAAATACAGCAAACTGGACATTATCTTGTGTTCCTTAATGATCATAATAAAAATTACTAAATTGATTAAGCATATAAATTTGCAAAGACAAAATCAACCATCCGAGTTTGGGCCCCTGCGTAGCCGGGCTAACAATCACTAGTTGGTATAGAAAAACATTTTCAAACATGACCAATGTGAGTGATCCTTTGTGTATCTTCATTGAATAACATAGATAGCCAAGTTACAATTATCACCTATAATAAGAAATGCAAAATGCAGTATATTAAGAAGCAAATTCAGCATTTTCAATCAAAGACTAGACATACTATCACACACTAATTATTTGAAACAAAGGAGATGTTTAGTACAAATACTAGTATATATTTTCTACATATTAATTATACATATAAATATTCTGGATTAAGGGATTGATTTTACATCTAGCCCTAATATTTATGTTTGCTCTATGTTACTTCTGTCTCGCTCTCTATGCTTCACAGCTTCGGTCCATATCATTAAAAAATTGTAGCATCAATTTTGCCTCTTTTAGGCATAGACTCTGACTTTATTCTTCTTCTTTCTTCTTTTTAGTCATAGGTTTTAGGTAGAATGTTTTCTTGTCGGGTTGAAGAAACAAACGAGGTGTAAAATAGTGCGGCCTATTCCTCTTGCCCAGAAATACATCTACGAGACTATATAGTGTATATATGATTTTTATAACCTGTAGTATATTAGTTATATGTCTTACTTTTTAATTTACTAGTCTCATTTATAATGAGTGTTGGCCAGTCAAAAATTCATATATCCTGAAGATGAAAGTACCAGAAATGAGAATGTTGAGATGGATGCATGTGTGGGCACACTAGGCTGGATAAGATTAGGAATGAAGATATTCGGGAGAGGGTGGGCGTGGCTCCGGTGGAAGAAAAGATGCGGGAAGCGCGACTTAGATGGTTCGGACACGTGCAGAGAAGAAGCCTAGATGCCCCGGTTAGGAGGTGTGAACGGTTGGCTTTGGCAGGTACGAGAAGAGGTATAGGACGACCTAAGAAGTATTGGGGCGAGGTGATCACACAGGACATGGCGCGGCTCCAGATTTTCGAGGACATGGCTCTTAATAGGAAGGTGTGGATGTCAGCATTAAAGTTGTAGGTTAAAAGGGTAGTCGAGTGGTTTCCCTCTTTGTACCGACGAGTATGTAGTGTTTTGTCTAGCAGTGCTAGTGATTTATGTTGTGTTTCACTCTTTTGCATAATATTTGTGTTACTACTTTTCCATTTATTTGTTGTCTCTCATGTTGCTGATATTATTTTTCGGGTTTTGTTGTCACAAATCTAGTCTCTGAGCCGAGGGTACCCCGGAAACAGTCTCTCTACCCCATCTGAGCTAGGGGGTAAGGTATGCGTACAATCTACTCTTTCCAGACCCTACTGGTGAAATTTTACTGAGTTGCTGTTGTTGTAGTAGTCTCATTTATAATGAATAATCACCCGTAGTTATTTTTCTAAGTAAATGTAGTAGTGTAAAATTTATATTATATTATGATCGTATAGGAGTTAAAACTCCTATTAGATGTAGGCTTTTTAGGGACTTCATCAAACTCACTAATTAGGTCTCTACTCAACAAACTACTATATTCCTCCCTACAAATAAGTAGAAAACCAATCATTATCCGACAACCACACCTAAACTAACAAGCATCTCCATGTCTAATTATTCAATTTTTCTTTCTGACGATTCCCTTGTTTTTACAGGTCCTACAGCATATACTCTAAACCACTATACCCTGAGTACAAGCTGCTAGCTTAAGGCATTTAAAGTTGATAAAGTAAGAGTTCTATGCAGTAGTTGAGTTATTATAAAGTTGATAAAGTATGAGTTCCCCCAACTTAAGTCACCTAGGTGACTACTCCAACCACTTTCTTTTTATATTAAAACTTAATCCCCTTTGGAAAAAAAAATGCTCCAGTAAACAAAAGCATAACCTGTACTTACGGTTGTACGTCTTCAAGATGACTAATTGGATATAAGATTCTCATGTGTAATCAAGGTAAATCGAACTATTATGTATAGACGTGTAGACGAATTTTACATCACCTAAAAGATCAAGTAAATAGCAATAACTATTCATAATAAACGAAATAAATAACCTAAAAACAAAGTAAATAATTATAACACTATCAATGTACTATATAAGATGAAATTCAATGACTACACTTTCAGCCAAAGCATCGATGAAAGGACACTTATATATAGCATTCTAGTTCTTCATCACTGCAAACCCACTTACAAGATCATCCTAGTATTCATAGGAGAAATATTAGCATTGATTTACGTCAGAGTGGGAAAATTAGCAGAATGACTAGAAAGAGTAGAAATCTCGCAGTAATACGTAACTGAATAAAATCATTCAGTAATGCGCAAAAAGAATATCGAGGCTGTGTAAAGCAACCTGATTTATACTAAGTTTTGCGCTATAAAGAAAAAAAGAGTAAAACTACAGTCCTTCGCTCCTCTTTGTTCTTCCATGTTTAAGAATTAAGTCAGAGTCTCCATTGAGTTTGACCAGTCTCCAACAAGCAAAAGAAGTAAGGAATGATAAAACTAAAGAAATAATGGAAAATAGAAAAGACTATATGCCTGGCTCCCTTCTGTATGCCTCTTTAATTCCAAGCTTCTGATAATTAAGGTTTTAAGAGCCCTCTATAATGTTACCCTTCTCTTTGTGAAACGGAAAATCTAAAAGACCATTTGCCGCTTGCTTTCTTTCAACCAACTCTTTTCCACTTCTCTTCATCATCATCTTCTCTGAGAATGGATTCAAATATCTCTAACTATTCATGCAAAGCAAATTATATAAAAGCACTTCGATTTACTTCTCGGGGTAGTTGAGGGTAAGAAGAGAAAGGGTCAGGGGATTTTTGGGAGAAGATATATAGAGAGACAGGAGAAAGCAGAGAGTACGAAAGGGATTAAATTAAAGTGTGCCAGCCGGAAGAGGAAGAGGAAGAGGCATATTGTCCATGCCGTTTGTTTCTTCAGCTTTATTAGTACTCCCTTTGTTCCCATTTAGTATATTAAAAATCATTGTTTCCAAATAGTACTTGTTATTTTATAAAATCAAGAGAGAATTATTTTTTATTATCCTTAGCTATAATTATTCTAGAATTAAGAGGAACATAAGTCGACAATATTAATTAAAGATTTAATAAAGGGTAGATTAGTCATATTATATTCTTCTTCTTATAAAAATTGTCTTAATGAACACATAAAGACTTATTCTGTCAATAATTTTTTTTTTACTCGATTAAATCGTAAGTTGCATCCTATGGGTTCAAGAATTTGGTTCGACTGAGAGGATGTCTCATCGGGTTCACAAGCGGAATATTTATTTTTGGATTCTGGTCAGCTAACTTACTATGGATCTAAATTAAGTACACTAGTATAAGATAACGTAAATTTTTATATATTCTTAGTGTATTTTAACTCATCATAACGAGTAATTATATTACTATATTGTTTATGTTACTATTTTCACTAATTATGAATGATTGCGTAAAAGTGATCTGTATACCATTAATATATATATATATATATATATATATATATATATATATATATATATATATATATATTTGTGTGTGTATTCAACACACGTTCAGAGATTTTAAACTAAAATAATTCAGTTGATAAGAGAAAGTGAACACATTAGCATGGGAGTTGCAAACGAGGCATGTGTTAAGAAGGACACGACAGAGTTGTATACAATTCAGTAATGAAGTGATCAAAATTCAAAATAATATTTTTTGTTTCGGTTTACGTGAACCTATTTTCTTTTGATTCGTTTAAAAAAGATTGATTCCTTTTTGAATTTGGAAAATAATTTTGCTTTAAACTTACAATTCTATCCTTAGTGAGAAATTTTTACAATCACACAAATACTTTAGACCCCCTTTTGACTTATTTAGGATCACAAATTCCAAAAATCTTCATTTTTTTAAAATTTCGTGCCTAATAAGAAGGGTTTACATAAATTAGATAATACTATCAGATTTAACCATGCCGCGATTAACAGTGTGAAATTATAATAAGAAAAAGAGAGATTTTAAAGTTTCACTTTTGCCTTTTGTGTCCGTTCAGAGGTACGTAATATATGTTTGGATGGTGAAAACTTAGCCAGAATGTTTTTAGGACGTTAGGGAGTGGGTAGGGTGGCTTTTTTGTGGTGGTCTCATTCAACTCATCAATTATCATAGTGATTCTACTAATATTGACCAAACCATTTACGCGTCAGCTGACCATCCAATTCTTCTCTTTTCTCCACCAAAAAAGCACAAGTGAATTAAACCATCATTTCTATATAGATTTCACCTTATTCCAACCAGCCTCTTCTTTTTACTCCATTGTCCTTATTTGTACATACTTCTATTTTAGTATTTCAGTAAACAAACAAACATCTTGTTGGATTCTTACTATGCAATTACCTCGGGAAGCTAATGGTTCAAAATTAAAATGTATATATTAATTTCTTACTAAAATGTGTCTCTCTGTGTGTGAGAGAGAGAAAGCAATGCACTTGCTATATTCGATCTAAATTGATGCATTCATTCATTTTATTGAGACTGTGTCTCTTGGTTTATTCCAAAAAAAATTGTTTCACACAGCAACAACTTTTAATTTCTCAGTGACCACAAAATTTGCGGAGTTACTACTTTAGGACGCATTTTGTTATTTCACTTTTACAATAGGACTCGCTTACACAATTCAATAAATTTGTGTCTGTTAAACTTTGTCAACCCTAAACTCATAAATGCCGTATATAGCATAGAATGGGTTCAAGGGGTAAAAATTAATAGGAACAATATTTTGCATGCTGCTATTCCATCGAAACTAGACCAATATTACAATTGTAATACGACGGAAAATAGAAAGATTCTTTTGCTGAACATGCTGTCCATGCGAGAAGGCTCCTAAAAAATACATGCGGTAAATAACATTAAAAAATCACATGAAGTGTGCATTAGCTAGCGATCGATCAGTTACTAATATTATATTGCATTGATTCAATTATATTACAGCACGGTAATGATATGGAAAACTCGAAGAAGCGAGGAGTCAAGGACCTGCACGAGGACTCCTTGAACTATATCTTAGTTAATTAAATGTTAATCGGAGACGCGTTGGAGAAAGTTCACTTTTGCATCCGTGTATAGATAGACGTGACATCCACATCTTACTTGACAATGAGAGGATGGTGTTCAGGGTTCGGAGGAATGAGAGGGGATCCGCAACGTTGAATTCAATTATGAGTTTGTGAGTTTAGCAGAAGTAGTTGTATACTGTCAAAATCTGAGACCCTGACTTCGAAGTCTTAATTGTACCCCGAGCTCGAGCCCCGGGCAACCCGAAGAAGGGATCAGGTCCGGTCGAAACAAGTGCGCACCTCGGGAAGCAAATCGAGGGCCTTGTACGATCTATACGATTTCGATGACACTTAAGAAAAAATGGGAATCTCTCAATGACACGTGGATCAATGCGTAAATTGTGTGATAAGATTTGTACGAATTAGTACAAGTTCGTACTAGGTTGTTATACAGCTGTACCAATAGAATTCTTTACCATAATTAGAAATGTACCATATTAGGGTTTTCCCCTCCTATATAAAGGGGACCCCAATCATTTGTAAAACATCATCTCATCATTGGCAATAGAACATTCTCTCCTACTTTTCTCATTTTCTGTGCTCAGAATTATTCTTCAGCTTTATTCTTTTTACTTTATTGTTCTTAACTCACCTCGAGGCCCCCGAGAATATCGAGCTCGAGGTCCCTACTGCTCTAACAACACTGGTTTGGTTCATTATTTCTTCTCACCTACACTTAATATTTCTTGTTTATTCATTAGTATTGGAATAAATCACATATCTTTAAAACCACAAATTAAATCTAATTGTTACTACAATTTTCGAGGTAAACAGTTTGGCACCCGCCGTGGGGCTAAAGATAATAGTGATTATTTTAGTGCTAGTTTTCTGATAACACACGTTACTCTTCACACTTTTTTTTGTCAAAGATTCTTTGATTTCAGGTTAAAAAATGTCTAACACTGCAAACGCACAACGACGATCTCAGATTCCATGGAGAAAACAATGCAACAGCTTCAGGGACCGGTGTGTCACCGCTTAACCCTGGGGTAGCACCATCCCCTAACCCAGTCGACGTTGGTTCACACATTGCTATGAACGTCGACTTGAGCACTGATGTTGAAGGAAGTGTACGCGGAGGGGACCATCCCAATGCTCAAAGGCCACATGCTCGAGAAGAAAGAGAAGTCAGTCTACAAGTGATTTTTGAAATGTTGCATGCACAACAAGTTGCTATCGCTCAGTTGCAATGTCAGCAAAAGACTCCGAGCCTAGCAGGACCAGAAACCACTCGTCGTGCTGAGCCAGTCCCGGAGAGATCTAGCAACAATGGGTCGGGTGCTGACCCTGCCATTTTGAGAATGCTCGAAGAGCTCACAAAGAGGGTCGAGTCGGGAGAAAAAAGGATAGAGGACAACGATAAGAAGGTGGACACATACAACTCGAGGGTCGACCAAATACTGGGAGCACCTCCGGTTTTGAAAGGACTGGACTCAAAGAAGTTTGTGCAAAAACTATTCCTCCCGAGTGCGGCCCCGAAGCCTATTTCGAAGAAGTTTTGGATGCCAAATATCCGGAAATACAACGGGACCACCGATCCCAACGAGCACATTACCGCATATACTCGTGGTATAAAGGAGAATGATTTGAATGATGACGTGATCGAGTCTGTTCTATTGAAGAGATTTGGGGAATCTTTGTCCAAGGGGGCCATGATGTGGTACTATAAATTGCCCCCGAACTCTAACGATTTGTTTGCCATGTTGGCAGACTCATTTGTAAAGCCACATGCTGGTACCATAAAGGTTGCAACAAGGAAGTCAAATGTATTCAAAATCAAGCAAAGGGAGAACGAGATGTTGAGGGAATTTGTATCCCGTTTCCAGTTGGAATGAATGGAGTTACCACCAGTCTCTGATGACTGGGTTGTACAAGCCTTCACTCAGGGAATAAATGAACGGAGTTCAATAGCTTCGAGGCAGTTGAACCAGAACCTGATCGAGTACACCGCCGTGACTTGGGCGGATGTGCATAACAGGTACCAGTCAAATATTAGGGTTGAAGGTGACCAGTTGGGAGCCCCCTCAGGCTCGGTTTACCTAAGTAGATTAATGGAAAAGGAGTCGAGAGATGCATACAGGGGACCAAGGTCAAACAAGGAAAGATATCAACCATACGTCGAAGATAGAAGGAATATTTTGAGGCACAACGTACCTCGAAATAATTGAAGAGCACATCGAGGCCAGAATTCCCGGGGACTCATGAGTAAGACCGGGTTCAATAGGAACTCAAGGCCGGTGGAGGAACCCCGATTATCAGAATACAAGTCATCGCCGATGCCTTAGGTATCGTCTCAACCATTAGCAAAATTAGAGACACTAGATGGACCAAGCCCATACAAACCGATTCTTCTCAGAGGAACCCCAACTTGATGTGCAAGTATCATGGGAATAGAACCACGGATTGAAGGCAGCTTAGAGAGGAGGTAGCCCGATTGTTCAACGAAGGGCACCTTCGAGAGTTTCTCAACGACCGTGCCAAGAACCATTTTCGAGAAAGAGACACAAACAAGAAGAATGAACCAGAAAAACCTCAACATGTCATTCACATGATCATCGGTGGAGTCGACGTCCCCTAGGGACCTATATTCAAACGTACCAAAGTATATATCACAAGGGAGAAGTGGTCTCGGGACTACATACCCTAGGACACTCTCACATTCAGCGAGAAATACATCGATGCTTTATCTCAGCCTCACAACGATGCACCGGTAATTTCTATCCTTTTAAATAAAGTTCAAGTTAAACGTGTTCTCGTGGATCCAGGTAGCTCAGCAAATATAATCAGATCAAGGGTCGTGGAGCAGCTCGGGCTGCATGACCAAATCATACCAGCATCTCGAGTCTTGAACAGGTTTAACATGGCAAGTGAAACAACGAAGGGGGAAATAACCCTTCCAGTCAACGTGGCCGGAACCATACAATACACGAAGTTTCATGTCATCGAAGGGGACATGAGATATAATGCTTTGCTGGGAAGGTCGTGGATACACAGCATGAGGGCAGTGCCATCAACCCTTCATCAAATAATGAAGTTCCCAACAAAAGTTGGCGTGAACACGGTATATAGGGAGCACCATGCAGCTAAGGAGATGTTTGCAATTCATGACTTGGCACCAGTATCGACGCCATCCACATTGGAAAAGTCAAGCGTCAAGGACAAATAGGTAGCCAAATAACAATCACAACCCATGCCCTCGGCTCAGCCCGAGGAACAGGTGGTCGAGGATGAAGAAGAAGATTTCCTTACTCCTCGAGCCTTCGTCGCCCCCGAGGAGTCAGATGCGACGAAGTCCATGGTTGAGGAGCTCGAGCAGGTGGTACTGATCAAGCGTCTGCCGGAACAAAAGGTATACCTAGGAACGGGATTAACTCCCGAACTTAGGGAAAAACTCATTCAATTCCTGATCGATAACATTGATTTCTTTGCTTGGTCCCACTTAGATATGACCGGGAACACACCAGAGATAACCACCTATCAACTAAGTTTCGATCCCAGATTTAAATCGGTGAAGCAAAAGAGAAGGCCTCAGTCCGAGATCAAGAACGCATTCATCAAAGACGAGGTAACCAAACTTCTCAAGATAGGATCTATTAGGGAAGTAAAATATCCCGCGTGGCTAGCGAACATAGTGGTAGTCCCTAAAAAGGGAAACAAACTTAGAATGTGTGTAGACTACAAAGATTTGAACAAAGCATGCCCTAAAGATTCCTTCCCACTGCCCAACATCGACCGTTTGATCGATGCTACGGCTGGCTACGAGATCCTTACTTTTCTCGATGCCTACTCCGGGTACAATAAAATTCAAATGAACTCGGAGGACCAGGAAAAGACTTCATTTATCATGAAGTATGTGTTGTTTTAGACTTCAATACTACACAATATTACAAGTTAATTGTGCAGTACCCAATTTTCGAGTGCAGTCTAATAAGAAGAACCTGGTTCTTCTTAGTCTACTACTTACTACTATTTGCGGAATAATTAAGCAGTAATAGTAAAGACACATGGATTTTTACGTGGAAAACACCTGGCGAGAAAGGTGAAAAAACCACGACCTACTCCTCAGTAGGATTTGCTCAAACTCTTCACTAAAACTCTGAGCCAAAACAGACTTACAAAATAAACTCTTTTGTAATCCTAGGACTAACTCTAATCCTCTTTGTATCAACTAGCCTCTAGCTAATTTCTACAAATTTCAAGCTAACTCTAACTTGAACAATTTTTACCTATTACAATTGCTTCTATGAAAGCTGATAAGATACAATATTAAAACTCTTACTACAATCAACTAGACTTAATACATAAACAATGGAACTGTTTCTTCTAGTTGAACTGTAGCCTTTGTATCGCACAACAATTCTGCTTGCAAAATCTCTGGAACTTTTGCTTCAGAACTTGATTCACTTTAGCACTTGTGCGTCACCTCTTTCAGCAGTAATACATTGATTATTTATAGAGTCCGTTTGTTGAGTCCATGATTCAATTCTGATCCAACTCTTCCTTGGTAAACGAGTTTGATTGTAACTCAACTTCCTTCCTCTATTTCCGTCCTAGCTGAAATCAACTTCTGTCTTCTCTATCAATTTGCAACCTTTTCATACTAGGAGACATTCTCTTAGTTCTTTGATACTCAACAATCACTGGTATCTCCTAGACTTGTACTATTCGTGTTCCAACTGCTTCATTCAGATGTGTATGCTATGATGGACCTAGTTCAACTTGACACCTTTTGTCAATATTCAAAACCCATTCAGTGACATGGGCCAACAAATTCCCCCTTTTTTATGATAAGAAACTCTGTGCTTTTATCCTGTATGGACATCTAACACTTTGTATATTTGTAAGCATTAATCATCAAGAACCAGGTTCATTAGGTTATAAATATCACTTTAAAAATTTTGAACAACAACACAACATCTTTACCCTTTTGGCATCATCGAAAAGTCGCAAAATGATACTTACCAGTTATTAATTCTTACTCATGGCCAATTTAGGCAACTGCAGGTGCAAACATGATTAATCAACACAAGAAACCAATAATGTAAGCTAAATCATAAATAGAGACATTTGTCAAAACACCAAGCTTTCATTTGATTAACATGGATTATCAACACCAAAACAAATTAAATCGAAAACAGCCAAAACATGAATAAG
Source organism: Nicotiana undulata (assembly GCA_005239495.1). Taxonomy (NCBI): domain Eukaryota; kingdom Viridiplantae; phylum Streptophyta; class Magnoliopsida; order Solanales; family Solanaceae; genus Nicotiana; species Nicotiana undulata. The sequence continues at coordinate 17,348 of ML284376.1, forward strand.
ACAGAATTAAAAACTGAAACAAAACACACTCGACACAGTCCCGAACTGGGCACTTAACAGGATAGTAGAGGGTAGTTCTGGAAATTCCTAAGTTTGGGGTGGTGCACAAGAGGTAGGATTCTTGGTTTGGAGAAGAGACAGTATTTGGTGTAAGACACCCTCGATTTTCTCCTTCTCCTTGGCTAATTCAGCTTTGAGAGCATCACGCTCACCTTTCACCTCAACTAAGAGAGTCTTCAAACGAAGGATCTCCATATCCTTTTGCTCGCTTTCTTGCACCAGAGTACGAACATTGTTGTTGACTGGTTGATTTCGAGATGACCCAGGTTCATCTGCCGGGGCACTGACATTGTAATCACATGACAGCAAAGTGTCCTTCCCCAAGAAATCCTTTGTAGTAGCCATTTCAGCCTTCTTTGTGGGGACTCCAAAGTGAGCCAGAACTGCAGTAAGGATAAAGCCATAAGGAATTGCATGGGCCTTGGTGCCATTCACCACTCTTTCCAAAAGCTGGATGATTAAAGATGGCCAATTGATTTTCTTGCCTCTGTATAGGCACTCTATGAGCGTTAGATCCATGTAGTTGGCAATGTGCCTGCGCTCTTGTCTAGGCAACAGAAATTTAATTACAAACTCAAAGAACAGCTTGTGTTCAGGCTTCATCTCGCTTTTGTACACAACCCTGGGCTTAGGATCTTCTTCATTGTTACAAAAGAATATGGTGATGTTGAGTGTTGAGGCCATTCCATCCAAGCAAGGCCATCTCTGCCTTGTATAGTCGTCATAGCCCTCAGATGGAATGTCTAGAATGATTACCAGTTCTTGAGCGTCAAAGGATACTTCAACTCCCCTGACCAATGATAAAACCCTTCCTCCAATCACAGTTGCATTCCCCATGAACTCCACAACCTCATTTCTGACCAGCCTGCCTTCCATGCGAAGGACCATGTCCTTCCATCCTTGAGCTACCAGAAAATCCACTAAGTACCTCATACCCGGCTCCTCCAAGTCCTTCAATAACTTTCCCTTCAAAATATGTCTCTTGCCAAACATGGAAACTCTGTCAATCGACACTTCTCCAACCTCCTTCTCATCATCTCCACTCCAATCAGGATCATTATCCCTCTCAACAATCTGAACTTTCTTCTTTGACTTTACTTTAGACCGTGTCCTCGTAGATGTACTCACGGTGGTAGCAGACACACGTGCTGACTTCTTTGTGGAAGTCTAAGACAATTTGGCCTTGGGTGTCTTGATCACCACTGGAGAAACCTCTTCATCTTGTTGGACCAGGTCCAACACCTCATCAACAACAATAGCCTCAACAGGATCCCCCACTTTCGCTTTCCCTTTCTCAGCCTTCTTTCTTTTTCTCTCTTGTAGAGCTTTTTCCAGCTTCTCCTCTTCTTCTCGAACAGTATTTCTCGTAGCTCGTACCCTTGGAATATGTACACCAACAGACTCATCAGTTTTCCTTTTCTTTGAGGAAACTGAGGCTTTAGACTTGATGGACTTTGGAGTCCTTCTCTTCCTGGGGTTGTATGAGTCCCCCAGTTTCTTCAGTCTCTCAGCCAAGGTTTCTTCCCTAGAAGAAACACGTTCATCTATATCCTTCATTAGCTTTTCTAAACCAGCAGTATCTTCCTCAGCTTCAGTAGTTCCCCCTATCACTACGACATCATCTTCAAGATTTTCAAGAATGGGGCCACAAATTTCAAGTGTGGAACCATCCTTCCCAGATCCCCTCACACCTGCATCTCCCTCATTCTCAAGAATTTTCCCAGTTTTTCGTTGCCTACTTGGCACTTCCACATCCACCACAGACCCAACCAATACAAATCTATTTTCAGAATTTAACACAGAGGTAACTTCAGTATTACCTTTCTCAGCACTTGATGAACTAGGTACATCGTCCTCATGTGCTGATTTAAACGATTCACTGGATGAATCTGGTTTGGGTTCTTCTTCAGCCTGTAATAAATCTTCCAAGAACTTTGCTCATGACCCTGAAGCCATAGATTTTCGTGCAAGAACCTTGACACAACGGGGTTTTGGGGCTGGGGTAGGGTTTGGTGCAGGTTTAAGAGTATCATGGTATTTAGGGGTTTCAGGTGTCTCAGAGGATTCAGAACTGTAGACAGGTGGAGAATAAGACTCATATACACCTTCATCGTAGTCACGATTTTGAGAATCAGATGAAGCATACGGCATTTTTAATTTTTAGAGAAGAAGAAGAGAGGGCAAAAGGCAGTAGAGATTTGAGTGTTGAGTGACTTGAACAAGGTTCGTCTATTGCTTTATTCACTATGGGTAATGATGGCCTATTTATAACTTGTGGCTGGGGCGATTATAACGGAAAAGTATTAACACAAGTAGACGCTAATCGATTAAGGACTGTCAGTGATTTGACATTGATTAGACCGTTTCTTTCCCCCTAAAACTGGGCTAATTTAATGTGACGGAACTTCTTGAAACTGGTTCATTGTTTGGGTAAGTACAAGAATTTGAACTGAACCATAAATGGATAGAGTCCTACTCATGTATGACTGTTCTTGAATTAATACATGTATGGAGATGAGAACGTACCTTGTCAGTCATGTAAACCAGCNTACTGAACAATGATTAATCTGATTAAGTACCTAATTAAAATTTCTAGCCAGAAAACTTCCCTTTTTTTTTCATTTTGTTTTTCAATTAGGTGATCTTAATTATCCCTAATTCAAGCCTGTTTCTCTCATAATGCTCCATGCTCAATGCTTTGGTAAATATATCAGCAATTTGATGATCAGTGGCATAGAATTCGATTGATATCATCCCTTTTTCATAATTATCCCTAAAAAAATGGTGCCTAACATCTATGTGCTTAGTTCTCTTCTGATGAACCGGGTTCTTAGTCATACTAATTGCACTAGTGTTGTCACAGTAAATAGGAATGCATCCCACATCTATACCAAAGTCCAGGAGTTGTTTCTTGATCCATACCAACTGGGCACAACAAGAGGTTGCATCCACATATTCAGCCTCAGCAGTAGACAAGGCTACTGAATTTTGTTTCTTGGTGGCCCAAGAGACAAGGCAGGAGCCCAAAAAGTGAGCCATGCCTGAAGTACTTTTCCTGTCAACCAGGAAACCTGCATAATCAGCATCAGCATATCCTACAAGGTCAAAATTACTACCTTTAGGATACCAAAGGCACAAATCAGTGGTGCCCTTCAGATATCTCAAAATTCTTTTTACTGCAGTGAGATGGGACTCCTTTGGATTGGCTTGAAACCTAGCACATAGTCCCACACTGAACACAATATCAGGTCTACTTGCAGTAAGATATAGTAGAGACCCAATCATCCCTCTGTACGTCTTCTGATCAACGGATGAACCAGGTTCATCCACATCCAATTTTGTAGCTGTGGCTATTGGGGTATCTATCTCCTTTGAATCTTCCATTTTGAACTTCTTGAGGAGTTCTCTCACATACTTCTGTTGATGAATCATTGTTCCATGTGGAGTTTGTTTGATTTGCAGACCTAAGAAAAAGGTTAGCTCACCCATCATACTCATTTCAAACTCACTCCCCATTAATGTAGCAAATTCCTTGCTGAGCTTCTCAGTTGTTGCCCCAAATATGATATCATCAACATATATTTGTACAATCAGAAGATCTTTTCCCTTTTCCTTTAAGAACAAAGTACTGTCTATTTTGCCTCGTTTGTACCCATGTTCCAGCAGGAATTTTGACAATCTCTCGTACCAAGATCTAGTTGTTTTCTTGAAACCATAGAGAGCCTTGTCAAGTTTATATACATGATCAGGTGATTCTTTGCTTTCAAAACCAGGAGGCTGTTTTACAAATACCTCTTCCTTCAAATAGCCATTGAGAAAGGCACTCTTGACATCCATCTGATGCAAAGTGAATTCCATGTGTGCAGCAAATGCTATAAGAAGTCTGATTGCCTCCAATCTTGCCACAGGAGCAAAGGTCTCATCATAATCAATTCCCTCTTCTTGGTTATATCCTTGAACAACCAGTCTTGCCTTATTTCTAGTAACAGTTCCATCCTCATTGAGTTTATTCCTGAAGACCCACTTGGTGCCAATTATTGATCTGTCCAGTGGCCTGGGTACCAAGTGCCATACTTGACTTCTCTCAAATTGATTCAGCTCCTCTTGCATAGCAGTTACCCAGTCAGCATCTTTCAGGGCTTCAACAATGTTCTTTGGTTCAATCAAGGATATAAATGCATCAAACGCACACAAAATTTTCAAGGAGGATCTAGTTTTGATTCCAGATCTCAAGTCTGTTATGATGTTCTCAAGAGGATGAGAACTTTGATATCTGTGTGGTTTGAGAACCAGTTGTTCACTTCTGGATTGTTCAATGTTGTCTTATTGCTGTGGAATAGGATCAGGGCCAGTATTTTCATGAAGAATTCCCCCTGTCGAGTTGCGTGGGATTGTTGGACCTGATCCATCACCTAGTCCATCTGCCATAGTGTGATGACCCAAGGGGTCATTTTATGAATTTAGACTGCGTTCTAGGCTTATTAGCCATAAAACGATTAATTTTAACTACCTCGATTTGTGTGCGCAGTCCGGGCGTGAAACCGGAAAGCTTTTATGTTAAAATATAAGAAACAATAATTTTTAGAATTACAAAATTTAGTTTTAGTTGACTTGAGTCAACATTTCAAGTAAACGGACTCAAATCTGTGTTCCGACGATCTCGGAAGGTCCGCAATAAAATATGGGACCCAGGCGTATGCCCGGAAATGAATTCCGAGGTCCCAAGCCTTAGAAATCAATTTTTGAAAGAAATTGTTTTGCTGAAATATTTATGAAATAATGAAAAGAATTAATGTTTGAAGTCATTGGTATCGGGCCCGTATTTTGGTTCCGGAGATCGGTACAGATTTGTTATGATATTCAGGCCTTGCCTGTGAAATTTGGTGAAATACGGAGTTCGTTTGACGTGATTCGGACATCCGGTTGAAAAGTTATGAACTATAAGTGTTCTTGAGGAAAATAATGAGTTTTGAGGTTTAATTCGTTGTTTTACATGTTATTTTCATGATTTGATCGAAGGATCAAGTCCATATTATGCTTTTAGACTTGCGTGCATGTTTGATTTAGAGCCTCGAGAGCTCGGGTTAGTTTCAAATAGGTTTGGGTTGTGTTGCGCTCGTTCTTTCTAATGCTTCGACGTCGTTTCTTCAAGCATAAATGATATCATATTAAACAAATGAGTTCTGATTTATGTTTTGAATGAATTATTAGACCCGTATCGTAATTACGGACTCGTAGAAAAAAGAATCATCGAATTTGGACATCGTATGAGGATTTTATGGCCATTTTACCAAGGTTGCCCAGATTTTTCAGGTTAATTACGAATTTGCACCTGACGGCGTATTAAAAACCTGCACTATTTGCAAATCTTAAAACCTACATATCCCCTTAATTATAAGGTCAAATTGAGTGATTCAAAAGCCTAAATTCATTAGAATTTCACAAAAATCCATTGGACACAAGAAAATAGAGTTTAGGGATCGTTGGGCATGAGAAACGAGACAGAATAGCTGATAGAAAAATAAATACAAAACGGGTAGACTTCTTCTTCTTCAAATTTTCGAACCCCACAGCCCTAGGAACGAATTGTTTCACCAAATATCATCCCCAAGTCATAGGTAATCAATTCTAAACTTTACTCCTTCAATTACCCATTGTTTTTCATCACTTTTAAATCAAAAACTAAGAATTTTCATGGTAAAAATTGAGGGTTTGGGTAGAATTAGGGAATTTTATAAAAGACGAATCTTTACCTCGAATTGAGGTCGGATTTCAAAATTAATTGTATATTTGGGTTCGTGGGTGAATGGGTAAACGTAATTTGGTCCGAACCCCGAGTTTAGACCAAGCGGGCCCGGGGTCGGGTTTTCACTTTTTTTTAGAAAACTTAGGAAAAATTATATTTTTCAATAAAGTTAGTTCCTTTAGCATTAGTTAATGATATTAAGTTAATTTTGATTAGATTCGAGCAATTTAGAGGTGAATTCAAAAGGAAAAGCAATAATTGAGCTGTGAGTGGCCTGCGGAATTGAGGTAAGTGTTTGGCCTAACTTTAGCTTGAGGGAATAGGATTACCCACTTGGTTGCTACGTGAATTGCATGGGTGTGGTGTCTAGGTGTGGTGACGAGTATCTATGCACCACCCAAATCGTTTGTTAAACATGACCCCCTTTCCC
>MDKH01129094.1:0-13043 GCA_005239495.1 Nicotiana undulata
TTATTATTATTATTATTATTATTATTATTATTATTATTATTATTGTTGTTGTTGTTGTTGTTTCAATTTTTTATACATGATATTTTCATCTAAATGTTGTCTTTATTTTTGTAGAAGAAGTTCTCTATCCCAATATGGGGAGAAGCTTATGTCCTAAAGTCACTGGGAAAGAAATGGAAAGATTACAAGTGCGATTTAAAAGGTGAGTATCTGCAAAAATATAAGACTAAAGACGCTTTGCTGAAAAATAGACGACGTCGCATATTGAGGGATCAATGGAGTGGTCTTGTCTCCTATTGGCTTTAAGATAAAGCTAAGGTATTAACAAATCTTTAAAACACCTCTACTTGATTATTTTCAGTGTTTTGACTTAAGTTCTGCTCAATTTTTATTTATAATTTATAAGATATCATTTTAATATTTTAATGGCAGAAGCGTACCCAAGCAAATAGAAACAATAGGGCCAATCAAAAGATGCCTCACACAGGAGGATCCAAAAGTATTGCTACCTTGATGGATGAGCAGGTAAACTTGTAAAAATTACTAATTATAATATTTTGAAATCCTTTTTTTCACGCATATCTGACATCAATTTTATTGTATTAGGCTGTAAATGGGGTAGAACCTACACGGGAAAAATTTTTCTTATTAACTCATAAACAACGTAAGGATGGTAGACCACTGGATGTTGATTCTGCCAATGCAATTGTAAGATTTCTTTTTTTATTTAAATTTCTGAATTGGGAAATAATTTAGAAAAAAACATAAAAGTGAATAAATGAATTCCAACTTGGATTTATGTATTCTATAGTCAGGAAATGATAAATGAAAGGATGAATAATAGTGAAAGCTCTACTGATCAACCTCCTCGCAGTGTTGCTTGGGAAGGCTATGTGTATTCCCAGGTGTTAGAAAATGACAAAAGTGGGTACTTTCGTGGTTTAGGACTTTGTCCAACTCCTTCTGTGCTATGGGGTAGTAGATCTTCCTTAGGAAATATTGTTGCAGATGATTCGTCTAATGAGGCCGTACAAAGGTTAACATAGGAGATAACCGAGTTAAAAGATAAACACAATGAAGAAATTAATCTGATGAAACAAAATCAGGAGAAGATGCAATCAAAATTACTCCAAGTGAGACAATTGATGCGCAGATATGTTTCTAATGAATCTATGCCTCAAAATATCAATGGCACATCAAGTGAACATGTAACTCGATTTTCAGAAGTTATAGGCATTCTTAATGAAGTTTCAATCCTATAAAAGTATTGTTATCTAATGTGTTAATATTTATTAGGTCCCTGACGCCAACAGTGGCCATGAACGAGTAGCACAAACATCAAGGATACCCAGTGTTGCTAAAAATACTTCACTGTCTCACGGTACTACTCATCTTTTGAATTTTCCTCCAATTAATTTTCCCCCATGTTGGCTAATCAGATGACACAATTTGAGTTTTATTGTGATGTGGTGTGCGCGTGTTTGTGTTGTTAGAACTCCCATAATCTTTCTTGTCTCAAATACAACTCTGAAACACCCCTCCTCCTATTATATTAAGAGACACTCAAGTTCCCTGTTATTTTCTTTGTGGGGTTTAAGAATTTGAACAGAATACAAATTTGCAGAAAGAAAAAAAAAATCAAGAATGGGAACTGAGGAGTACAAGAAACGCCCTCTTGTCTTTGCTTACTATGTTACTGATCATGGCTTTGGCCATGCCACTCGAGTTGTTGAGGTCCCTTTTTCTTCTCTATTTAGTCTAAAAATTTAATCTTTAGAATATTTTTCTCTTTGTGTTGGTGGGTGACTCTTTTTATTTCTGTAATATTTGATCACTTGGGTTGTTCTTGATCTTGTTTCTTCATGTGATCATGTATTTTTCTTGAATTGGATTTGCATGTGATTTCATTACTTTGATTAACTACTTAGTTGCTGAGATAGGAAGTTAAACCAGAAAAGAAATGAACCTGCAACAACATTGTTATATTCCCATATTTATGAATTGTGACAGTGATGAAATTTTGAAGATGTTTTTTTCGCATTATGTTTTATCTTCTGATACAATTATTTTATAATTTCAGGTCATACAGTTTGATGCTCGATAATTCAGCGGGTGGGAGATTTCATAATGATGAAAAGTTGCGGAAATCGTTGGAAGACCATCATTCGTCAGGATTAGTTATATAATGACATTAGCTATTTAGTTCAAACAATATAAGTTTAGTTATTGTGACATCAATATTGTTGATTAGTACTTCCTTTAATTTTTCAAGATTTAATGAGATATATTATGTTTTTTTTAAAATTGATATTAATATATTTTTTTATTTGGGTCATATTTTGGATAAATGTAGTAACTATTATTAATGGTGGCTACAATATTGCTATTACCGCTTGTGACTTTTAGCGCTAATTTAGTTGGATATACCAACTATATAAATGGACGATAAATGGGCAAATTAAGATGTTTTACAAAGGATATTGCATCTGTTATAATTGCTGTAAAACAATTGTCGTTAAAAATATTGACTTTTGGCGGCAATTTAGTTAAACATATTAGCCACTAAAATGGCAAACTAAGATATTTTCAGAAGGGATACTATGGCCATTTTAATTGCCATTAAAGATGCGAATATTTAGCGAAAATTATTTTGAATTTAGCGGCTATAAAAATGGATGCTAAAGGAGTATAATTAGCCATTATGGATTGAATTTAGTAGTCATAATAATTGCCGCAACCAATTGCCGTTAAAGTTGTGAACTTTTAGCGGCAATTATTTTGAGTTTAGCAGCTATAAAAAGTTGTTGCTAAAGCCGTATAATTAGCCATTATGAATTATATTTAGTAGCCATTATAATTTCCGCAGACAATTGCCTTAAAGATAATAATCTTTAGCGGCAATAAACCATACCTTTTACCAGCTTTTGTGACAATAGCCGCTAAAGGCTTTAGCGACCCCAACATCAACGGCTAAACAACAATGGCCGGTAAAAGATATAGCGGTTATTGTTATTGCCGCTAAAAACGTTTTGTATTGCCGCTAAACACCCTTTTTGTTGTAGTGCGACTTCACGCCTACCCTCATACCCGAAGTTGAAAAGGAACTTTTATTGAAATTGGGTACATCATCTAAAGTCATTTCTTATCATTTTATTCTAGTAATTAAGGGGACTATATGTATTCGATTGGAATCAGGGCTACCCGATTTCACTATTTGGTCGAGATAGGAATGTTACGTCGAAGAACTAGGACGTCGAGTCCGAAATCGAAGCCCTTTTTCAGATCGAGGTCGACATCAATTGTGATGATCCAAAAGGTCATCCTAAGTAATTCTAGTTAAATCTGTGTTCTGAGGCCCCGAAAGCCTCCGTTAATCTCACTTCGATATGCGTGTGCATCCCGGGCGTGTAGCCGGGAAGTCTTTATGTTGAAATTTGATAAAAACGGAATTTTATGATAATTAAATGAATAAAGTTGACTTTGGTCAACATTTTTGGTAAACGGACCCGGGCCCATGATGTGACGGTCCCGGAGGGTCCGTAGAAAAATATGGGACTTGGGCGTATGCCCGGAATTGAATTCCGAGGTCCCAAGCCCGAGGAATGAATTTTTAAATAAAATTGTTTTCAGAAAATAATAAAGGTTTTTGAAATGAATAATTATGTGAAAACCATGTTACCGGGCCCGTATTATGGTTCCGGAGCCTGAAACATGTTTGATATATATTATTTGACTTCTCTGTGAAATTTGGTGTAAAACGGACTTAAGATGACGGGTTTCGGATAAAAATTGGAAAATGTAAGCTTTATGAAGTTTTAAGAAATTTCTATGAGTTTTGGGGTTTAATTCGTTGATTTTGATGATATCTTGATGATTTAAAAGCTTGAATAAGTCTGGAGGATGTTTTGAGAGTCGTATGTGTTTTTGGTTTCGAGCCCCGAGGACTTGGGTGTGTTTCGGGTAGGTGTTCAGGGTGTTCAACTTAGGAAAATCACTGCTGATGCACAATCTTCTGGTGTGCCCACACCTGTGAGCCTAGAGCCGCAGGCGCGACGCCATGTCCGCAGGTGCGGTCCACCTCGCAGGCGCGGACCAGACGCCGTAGGTGCGGCTCCGCAGGGGCGACATTCTTTCCGCAGGTGCGACCTATTTTCCGCACCTGCGATACCGCAGGTGCGACCCCTTCTCTGCAGGTGCGAGATTCGCACAATGTTTTTCATTAAATACCCATTTCAGACGTATTTCTCACATTTTCACTCCTTTTCTTCTTATTCAAACCCCATTGACGACGCCCAAGCTAATTTTCTTCCATAAACACTTGTGTAAGTGATCATATTCCTTCCATAATCACTAGAAATCTAGGCCTAAAAACATGAAATCAAAGTAGAAATTAGGGGTTTTGGGTAGAGTTAGGTTTTTGGGAATTTTTGGTGATTCAACCTCAATTTGCATTCGGATCTTAAAACAAATCATATATTTGAACTCGTGGGGTTATGGGTGATTGGGTTTTGGTCCGAGCCTCGTGTTTGGACCAAGCGGGCCCAAGGTCGAATTTTTGTATTTTTGGAGGAATGCTAGAAATTGAATATCTAGGCTATGGGATTGTGTTATTGAGTCCTTATTGATATTATTGAGTTAATTATGCCTACATACCGTTGTTTCGGAGTCGGATTATAAAGGAAAGGCGGTCTTAGAGGGTTGATTGCTATACATTGGACCGAGGTAAGTGTCTTGCCTAACTTTGGTGAGGGATTAGGTATTGTATGTTATGTGTTATATGTTTATCATGTTCAATGTATAGATTAGGTGACGAGTACCTATACATTGTGAGTCAAGCATGCATGTGAGTCTATTTTTGATAAAATTCAGTTATGTCTTAAATGTTCATCATACTATGTACTTGCCTCTACTTGAGAAGTTGATTGTGGTTGATGTACTGGTTGTAGATATTATGAAATGTTGGTTCAAATGAGGATCCAAGCATACATCATATATATATTTAGTTGTTTGGTTATAGCTGAGACCCTTGACGGGCATTTATGAGATATTGACTGATATTTCCCCTTGCCGGGTGATTTGAACTGTATTTTTCCCACTATGCTGCATTCCTTACCATACACATCGTCTTGCATTGGTGAGGAAGAGTATAAAGCACGAAGGGTGATGTCGTGATATGTTTTGACATTGATTACGTCATGTCATGCATAGTGAGGAAGAGAGTAAAAGCACGAAAGGTGATGCCGTGCTATGTTTACATTTATTGAAAGCACGAAGGTTAATGTCGTTCCATGATTACATTGATTATGACATACATTGCATTGGTGATGAAGAGAGTAAAATCACTAAGGGTGATGTCGTGCCATGTTTATATTGATTACAACATACATTGCATTGGTGAGGAAGAGAGTAAAAGCACGAAGGGTGATGTCGTGCCATGTTTATATTGATTACAACATACATTGCATTGGTGAGGAAGAGAATAAAAGCACGAAGGGTGATGTCGTGCCATGTTTACATTGATTACAACATACATTGCATTGGTGAGGAAGAGAGTAAAAGCACGAAGGGTGATGTCGTGCCATTGTTATCGTTCAGACATGTCATTCATACTTTATCAGTTTTCGGTAAATTGTTTCTTTCTTATTGATGTTAATTAATTGCCCTATCTTATTGTTCTTCCCTTTATCTGCTCTTGTTCCCCGTATATGACTGTTATTCTTCCTTGCTTTGTTATCTGTATTTTGTGTTGTAGAATAGGACAGGTGAACGTTGTTTGCTAAGTCTAGCCTCGTCAACACTTCGGCCGAGGTTAGGCTCGGCACTTACTCAGTAAATGGGGTCGGTTGTACTGATACAACACTGCACTTCTCTATGTTGTGCAGATCCTGCTTCTGGACCCCGTGGATCGCTTTGAGGGAGTCACCTTCAGTCCACATCGAGCTTCAAGGTATACCATTGGCGTATGGGCCCTGGAGTCTCTCCTGCTATTAGCATCTTATTGTCTTATTTCTCCGTCTGTTCTAAAGACAATATTGTATTTCCTTTCAGACTTGTATTTAGTATTCTTGTAGACTGTCCGTGAGGTTGTGACACCCCGGTTTTGGAATTTTTGGATGTTGTTATCTTTATCTTTTCATTATGCATTTTTCGGAGTATTATTACATTTTTGCTATAAAACTTTTGAAGTGGTTCTGGTTATTTCAGTAAAGATTTGAAAGATAATTGCTTTATTACTGTCAAGTTGTGTTAAAAAAGTCAAGGTATGATGTACATTAGCTTGTCTAGCGGGTTCAACGTTAGACGCAGTCACGGCCTGAAAGGTGGGATTTCGGGTCGTGACAAGATGGTATCAGAGCTCTAGGTTGCTTAGGTCTCACAACTCACGGACAACCTTGGTAGAGTCTGAGGGATCGGTACGGAAACGTCTGTATTTATCCCCCAGAGGCTGCAAAATTAGGATAACTCCACATTTATTCATTCTCTGTCGTGCGATATACATTATGAATACTGACTGAGTTCCATTTTACTCTCTCGCATATGGCGAGGACGTGTGCTTCCCTTGGTTACGTTCAGCAGCCCGACACTCCTACTACAGCTCCTACGAGGGGTCGAGGTCGAGGAGGAGGCCGTGCGAGAGGCCGGGGCCGGGCTCAACCTAGAGCAGCAGCCCCAGTGGAGGACCCTCAGGTCGAGTCTGGCAAGGAGGTCCCAATTCCGGCAGTCCCAGTTGGACCAGCACAGATCCCGGAGGGGTTCATAGCTACCCTAGTGCTTCAGGACGCTCTCGTCCGTTTGGTAGGATTTATGGAGAGTGTGGCTCAGGCCGGTCTTCTTCCTACTGGACCAGCTGGATCTCAGGCTGGGGGAGGGACCCAGACTCCTATTATTCATACCCCAGAGCAGGTTGCCACTCAGTTTCAGACTCCAGCACCTCAGACAGCTGAGTAGCTCAGCCGGGTATTGTGGCACCGGCAGCTGAGGGTGAAGCTATGTCAGCAGATGCTCTATGGAGACTGGACAGATTCACCAAGTTATTCACTACTACTTTTACTGGTGCACCGTCAGAGGATCCACAGGATTATTTGGACAGCTGTCATGAGGTTCTTCGGAACATGGGCATAGTGGAGTCCAATGGAGTTGACTTCGCTACTTTTCGACTATCTGGCGCAGCCAAGACTTGGTGGAGGGACTACTGCTTAGCCAGACCAGCTGGGTCTACATCTTTGACTTGGGCTCAGTTCACAGAGGTATTTTTGGGGAAGTTCCTTCCCATTACTCAGCGAGAGGATCTTAGCAGGCAATTTGAGCGCCTTCAGCAGGGATCTATGTCTGTCACTCAGTACGAGACCAGGTTCATCGCTCTAGCCAGGCATGCATTGATGATACTCCCCACTGATCGGGAGAGAGTTCGGAGGTTCATTGAAAGATTGGCCCAGCCTATACGACTCCAGATGGCCAGGGAATCGAGTATTGATATTTCATTCCACGATGCGGCCGATGTAGCCAGGAGGATTGAGATTATTTTTTCACAGGGAGGTGCTCATGGGGCTGACAAGAGGCCCCATCATTTTGGTAGATTCAGTGGAGCCTGATCTGGAGGCAGGGATTCTTTCACTAGGGGTCATCCACCTCGACCATTTTAGTCAGCACTTCAGGTATCTCCTCGTACACCGCCAGTTCATGTTAGTGCACCACCAGCATCTATCAGTGCACAGCCGCTTCAGAGTTACCAGGGTAGTTATCAGGGTCATCAGGGCCAGTTTTCGAGTCATCTGCCACAGCAGCCGAGATCTTGTTATACTTGTGGTATGCCAGGGCACCTTGCCAGATTTTGCCCTCGAGCTTTGAGTGGACCCCATTATCAGGGTTCCCGTGCCTTGGTTCCCGCAGCAGGTGCACCCTTACCCCCTCAGCCAGCTAGGGATGGTGGTCGAGGTGCCAGAGGCGGTGGTCAGGTTCATAGAGGTGGAGCACAGGCCGCGAGGGGTAGAGGCCAGGTTGTAGCAGGTAGACCTAGGGATGTTCAGATTGGAGGGGCTCAGCCCGGGTGTTATGCTTTTCCTGCTCGTCCTGAAGCTGAGACTTCTGATGCAGTTATTACAGGTACGGTTTCAGTTTGCAGCCGAGAGGCTTCGGTGTTATTTGATCCGGGTTCTACATTCTCCTATATGTCTTTATATTTTGCCCCTTATTTGAGTATTCCCCGTGATTCCTTGAGTACTGTTGTGACGTGTCCACACCGGTGGGTGATTCTATAGTGGTAGATCGAGTCTACTGTGCTTGTGTAGTAGTTATTGGTGGTTTGGAGACTCAGGTTGATCTTTTGCTTCTTGATATGGTCGACTTTGATGTTATATTGGGGATGGACTGGTTATCTCCCTATCATGCAATCTTTGATTGTCATGCCAAGACAGTGACCTTAGCCTTTCCAGGAGTACCTCGTTTAGAGTGGAGAGAGACTCTTAGTCATTCTTCTGGTAGAGTTATTTCTTATATGAAGGCTCGGCGCATGGTCGAGAAGGGTTGTTTGGACTATTTGGCCTGTGTTCGTGATTCTAGTGCTGAGTTTCCAGAGGTATTCCCTGCTGACCTGCCGGGTATGCCACCCGACAGGGATATTGATTTTTGTATTAAGTTAGCTGAGGGCACTCAGCCCATTTCTATTCCCCTGTATCGTATGGCCCCGCTAGAGTTGAAGGAATTAAAGGAACAATTACAGGATTTGTTGGATAAAGGCTTCATTAGGCCTAGTGTTTCTCCTTGGGGTGCTCCGGTATTGTTCGTGAAGAAGAAAGACGGCTCAATGAGGATGTGTATTGACTACCGGTAGTTGAATAAGGTTACTATCAAGAACAAGTATCCTTTGCCGAGGATTGATGACTTATTTGATCAGTTTCAGGGTGCTACGGTATTCTCTAAGATAGACTTGAGGTCTGGTTATCATCAGCTGAGGATCAGGGCGTCTGATGTGCCTAAGACGGCTTTTCGCACTCGTCATGGGCATTATGAGTTCTTGGTCATGTCTTTTGGGTTGACTAATGCCCCTGCTGCTTTTATGGAGTTGATGAATCGGGTATTCAAGCCTTATTTGGACTCATTTGTGATAGTGTTTATTGATGATATTTTGATATACTCTCGCAGCCGAGAGGAGCATGAGCAGCACCTTAGAGTCGTCCTCCAGACTCTGAGAGATCGGCAGTGGTATGCCAAGTTTTCTAAGTGCGAGTTCTGGTTGAGTTCTGTGGCATTCTTGGGCCACGTGATATCGGCAGAGGGCATTTAGGTGGATCCAAAGAAAGTTTCAGCAGTTAGAGATTGGCCTAGGCCCACTTAAGCAATAAAGATTCGGAGTTTCTTAGGCCTAGCAGGCTATTACCGCCGGTTCAAGGAGGGGTTTTTATCTATAGCAGCCCCTATGACAAAGTTGACGCAGAAGAGTGTTCTGTTCAGATGGTCTGAGGAGTGTGAAGCGAGCTTTCAGAAGCTCAAGACCGCATTGACCACAACACCAGTGTTAATATTGCCCACAGGTTCGGGTTCTTATACCGTGTATTGTGATGCTTCGCGGGTTGGGCTTGGTGCAGTGTTGATGCAGGATGGGAAGGTTATAGCCTATGCTTCTCGTCAGTTGAAGATTCATGAGAAGAACTATCCAGTCCATGATTTGGAGCTTGCAGTTATTGTTCATGCCTTGAAGATTTGGAGGCACTATTTGTATGGGGTACCGTGTGAGGTATTCACTTTGCAATACTTGTTTAAGCAAAAGGAGTTGAATATAAGGCAGAGGAGGTGGTTAGAGTTTCTGAAGGATTATGATATTACTATTCTCTATCATCCGGAAAAGGCCAATGCGGTGGCCGATGCCTTGATCCGGAAGTCAGTCAGCATGGGTAGTTTGGCTTATCTATCGGTTGGGGAGTGACCTTTGGCTTTGGATGTTCAGGAGTTAGCCAATCGATTTGTTAGATTGGAGGTTTCTGAGACTTGCAGTGTTTTGGCCCATACCGTCGCTCGTTCTTCATTGCATGATCGTATTCGCGCTAGGCAATATGATGATCGTCATTTGTGTGCTCTTAGAGATGCGGTTCGGCACGGACGTGCCAAGCAGGTCACACTTGATGCTGAGGGAGTTTTGAGGTTGCAGGGTCGTATATGTGTTCCCGATGTCGATGGCATTCGTGAATTGATATTTCAGGAGGCCCATAGTTCCCAGTATACCATTCATCCGGGCGCCGCGAAGATGTACCATGACTTGCGGAAGCATTATTGGTGGCGTAGAATGAAGAAGGATATTGTGGCTTATGTAGCTCGGTGCTTGAATTGTCAGCAGGTTAAGTATGAGCACCAGAGACCCGGTGGTTTGATGTAGCAGATTCAACTTCCCAAGTGGAATGGGGAGCGTATCACGATGGATTTTGTAGTTGAGCTCCCACGGACTCCGAGGATGGTTGATGCCGTATGGGTTGTTGTAGATAGGCTGACCAAGTCAGCACATTTCATTCCTGTGGCGGTTTCATCTTCGGCAGAGAAGTTAGCTCAGATCTATATGAGATATATTTTCAGATTGCACAGTGTGCCCTTGTCTATCATATCAGACCGAGGTACTCAGTTTACCTCCTATTTCTGGAGAGTATTTCAGCGAGAGTTTGGCACACCGATTGAGTTGAGCACAGCATTTCATCCTCAGACGGACGGACAGTCCGAGCGTACTATTCAGATTTTGGAGGATATGTTCCGAGCTTGTGTTATTGACTTTGGTGGTTCATGGGATCGGTTCTTGCCTTTATCAAAGTTTACCTACAATAATAGTTATCAGTCGAGCATTCAGATGGCTCCGTATGAAGCGTTATATGGTAGGCGGTGTCGGTCTCCAGTCGGATGGTTTGAGCCCGGAGAGGCTAGACTATTGGGTTCTGAGTTAGTCCAGGATGCCTTGGATAAGGTAAATATTATTCAGGATAGGCTTTGTACAGCTCAGTCCATGCAAAAGAGTTATGCAGATCATAGAGTTCGAGATTTGGCTTTCATGGTAGGAGACCAGGTGTTCCTTCGAGTGTCGCCTATGAAGGGCGTGATGAGATTCGGAAAGAAGGGCAAGTTGAGCCCTAGGTATATTGGTCCATTTGAGATTTTGGACAAGGTAGGAGAGGTGGCCTACAGACTTGCCTTGCCACCGCATTTATCAGCAGTGCATCCAGTGTTTCATGTATCTATGCTCCGGAGGTATATTGCAGATCCATCTCATGTTCTTGACTTCAGCGGTGTCCAGTTGGACAAGGATCTGACTTATGAGGAGGATCCGGTACCCATATTAGATAGGTAGGTTCGCCAATTGAGGTCGAAGAGTTATCCTTCGATCCGTGTTCAGTGGAGAGGTCAGCCTGCCGAGGCAGCTACTTGGGAGTCCAAGTCTGATATGAGGAGTCGTTATCCCCATCTTTTCTCAGACTCAGGTACTTTTCTATGTCCGTTCGAGGACGAACGTTTGTTTTAGAGGTGGAGATTGTGATGACCCAAAAGGTCATCCTAAGTAATTCTAGCTAAATCTGTGTTCCGAGGCCCTGAAAGATTCCGTTAATCTCACCTCAATATGCATGCGCAGCCCGGGCGTGTAGCCGGGAAGTCTTTATGTTGAAATTTGGTGAAAATGGAATTTTATGATAATTAACTGTATAAAGTTGACTTTGGTCAACATTTTTGGTAAACGGACCCGGACCCGTGATGTGATGGTCCTGGAAGGTCCGTAGGAAAATATGGGACTTGGGCGTATGCCCGGAATCGAATTCCGAGGTCCCAAGCCCGAGGAATGAATTTTTAAATAAAATTGTTTTTAGAAAATAATAAAGGTTTTTGAAAATGAATAATTATGTGAAAACCGTGTTACCGGGCCCGTATTATAGTTACGGAGCCCGAAACATGTTTGATATATATTATTTGACTTCTCTGTGAAATTTGGTGTAAAACGGACTTAAGATGACGGGTTTCGGATAAAAATTGGAAAATGTAAGCTTTATAAAGTTTTAAGAAATTTCTATGAGTTTTGGGGTTTAATTCGTTGATTTTGATGATATCTTGATGATTTAAAAGCTTGAATAAGTTTGTAGGATGTTTTGGGAGTCGTATGTGTTTTTGGTTTCGAGCCCCGAGGACTCGGGTGTGTTTCGGGTAGGTGTTTGGGGTGTTCAACTTAGGAAAATCACTGCTGATGCACCATCTTCTGGTGTGTCCGCACCTGCGAGCCTAGAGCCGCAGGCGCGACGCCAAGTCCGCAGGTGCGGTCCACCTCGCAGGCGCGGACCAGACACCGTAGGTACGGCTCCGCAGGGGCGACATTCTTTCCGCAGGTGCGGCCCCTTCTGGGCCTGACCCATTCCCGCAGGTGTGACCTATTTTCCGCACCTGCGATACCGCAGGTGCGACCCCTTCTCCGCAGGTGCGAGATTCGCATAGTGTTTTTCATTAAATACCCATTTCAGACGTATTTCTCACATTTTCACTCCTTTTCTTCTTATTCAAACCCCATTGACGACGCCCAAGCTAATTTTCTTCCATAAACACTTGGGTAAGTGATCATAACTCCTATTTCTTTCACTTTCCTTCCATAATCACTAGAAATCTAGGCCTAAAAACATGAAATCAAAGTACAAATTAGGGGTTTTGGGTAGAGTTAGGTTTTTGGGGATTTTTTGTGATTCAACCTCAATTTGGGGTCGGATCTTAAAACAAATCATATATATGAACTCGTGGGGTTATGGGTGATCGGGTTTTGGTCCGAGCCTCGTGTTTGGACCAAGCGGGCCCGGGGTCAAATTTTTGTATTTTTGGAGGAATGCTAGAAATTGAATATCTAGGCTATGGGATTGTGTTATTGAGTCTTTATTTATATTATTGAGTTAATTATACCTAGATACCGTTGTTTCGGAGTCGGATTATAAAGGAAAGGCGGTCTTAGAGGGTTGAGTGCTATACTTTGGACCGAAGTAAGTGTCTTGCCTAACTTTGGTGAGGGATTAGGTATTGTATGTTATGTGTTATATGTTTAT
>ML284378.1:0-47457 GCA_005239495.1 Nicotiana undulata
CACCGTCCGCAACTTCTCCATTTCCCTTCCTTCATTAGTATTAGTATTTTATTCCGAGACATGATTTATGACATTAGCAGTGTTAGTTTTATTCTTAGATGTTCGTGATCGGTTGACTCCAGTCGTGGGTGATTTGTTTAGACAGTAGATTATATTATTATGTTTGCTTAAAAACTTAGAGAAAATTTTTATACTCTGGTTTTTGGTTATTATTGATTTTTGAGAAATTATATTAAAATAAAATGTGTAGTTATGTGATGGTTGGCTAGCCTAGTTCCATGATAGGCGCCATCACGACCTGTTAGGATTTGGGGTCGGGACAAGGTCATGCCAACTAATATCTGTTTAAGTAAACCTCTAGTTTACTTGTGGCATGTGATTCCATCATCATGCTTATACTTGTTTAATACAAATAAAAGGAAGATCATGTAATATTTCATATTTACCCTATATGATTATAGTAGTATGTAGATGTTCAATCTTCTTTTCATTTATAGTTTCAATATGCCAACCAGTTTGGCTAATATCTTATAAACTCAAAAAGTTTCTTTTGAGACTTACTACTTTATTAATATCAAGAACAATTTCATTCATCCGGATTGTAATAATAGTTCTTCCGGAGCTCTTAATTAATTATATACAACAAGATCTTTTGTCACACCATCTATATGGTGAATGTATCCTTCACGAAGAAAATTATATCATAATAATTGCCATGGTCAAAATTATCATAAGCAAAATTATTTTTTGCTTTAAGTTTGCCTTTAATAACTTATTATAAGGCACGGCAAAATATATTTTTTGGCGTACCACATGCACGCGACCAATGACATATTCATGTAACCACATTGTAATATTCATTATCTTTATTTCTCTCAAACCTCCCAGTAGAGGTGAGTTATAATATTTATTCAACCATGCATAATCACATTCTTATGCATAATTTATATCACATGTGTATTTTCACATACACTTTCAGAAATGAGTCTACATTTGCAATGCTTATCACAAATCGTATTCTTTTAAAAAATGGACTATAATCGTTTGAGCGTGCCTCATATTTATCGCCATATTGATACACAACTTCTTCACTTTTGAAGAATTATTTTGAGAACCACTTTTGAAGGATTATTCCGTCTATTTCATTCTTGGCCTTGGGTTTGTTATAAAAATTTAATCTGGGTGAAGGTTAAGAAGCAATGGCAATGACTTTTTTTTGGAGTGTCAACTGTGGTGGAAGGCAAAGAAGATGGAGAAATTAAAGGATTTTTTAAATTGGGGGTATAAGAGTAATTTTAAATATTTTCTCTTTAAAAATCTTATTGGTGCGTGACATTCCACATATTTTTTTAAACTGGTAGAAAAAAAGATGTATATTATACACACGCTGAAAAGGTTGAGTATGAAAGATAATTTTTTGCTCAGAAAATGTGTAATAGAGATTTGATGCATAATTCGGGGGTAACTTAAGTATTTTGCCTAATACCATTAATATCAAATTTTCAATTTGATATTTATGTTTGACATCGACTGAAAGTTAAAATGAGTATTATAGCACAATTTTTTTTAATGTTAATTGGAGAAATTTAATAAGTTATAATTTATAGTTTAATTTTATGTAAATTATTAAAATAAATTAATTGTAAAATGTAATCCCCAATATGATTCTCTATCCATGACTAATTGGATATAATAATGATTATTTATTTATCATAAAGTTAACAAAACACCAACATACTAATTTTAATAAAATTACAATGTTGGACCCATATACTAGGGCTGTTCATTCGGATCAGATATTCGAAACTCGAACGGATTCATTCAATTTCGAATTTCTGATTGAATCAAATTTCGGATTGTGTTTATTAAAATTTCGAATTTCCAATCGGATTCAGATTGGTATATTTTAATTCGATCCGATCCAAAATCCGAAGTTACTAAGCAATATATAAATACTACACTTTAATTTCGGATAATCAGTACTTCCTTTACATCTTCCTCCAAGTTATTACCTTTACAATTGCTAGATTTAGCTATATTGGCACCATAGTACTCTCATAATTGCATAAAGATAAATTTTTCTTAATGCATTGCCTCTTTTACAAAGAAAATATACATATTAGTTGGCATATTTGAGACATAACAATACGATCCGAAATCCAATCCGATCCAAATTTTAAAATACGTTCCAATATAAATCGGATCGGATTCGAATTGCATTTTCTAGAATCCAAAATCCGAATCTGCATGTGCTAAATCCGATCCGATCTAATCCGTGCACAACCGACTTACTGGTCTTGATCTTCGTTCGATTCGACAGAAGAAAGCCGAGAAAACAAATAGGAAGAGCACTATGCAAGCCCGTCAGGAATAGAGACCTGCAAGGATGTACTTGCTTTTCCTTTTTTTTCATCGAGATTAGGTTTAGAGAGTCTTGACTGCAGTAGTAAAACTTTTGGTATGTTCTTTGCGTTCCCACAATAAAATGGAATGGATAGGGGAACCAGAAAACTCTCCTCATTGCAAGCCCATATTTGCGTATGCTTCCAGTTTACTCCAAAAATCTCTCAACCTCCCCTTGCGTATACTTGACCTCACATACTTTGCTACTAAAAAACTGCTGAAACTGCCTGTCGAAACAATAACACTCTTCCTCTCATAATTTGCTCCCTCTGTTTACAGTTGTTCACTAGCATCAAACCGGTCATAATGCAAGACTTACTTTTAATGATCAATATTAAAAAATGAAAAGTAGTGAAAATGTAAATTGCATTATATTTTAAATTCCAATAGCATAAAAGAGCATTGCTCCTTCTATATTTACAAGGATAAACATTCGTGAATCAAAATGAAGACTTACGACAATACAGATACTACTACTAGTAATTAATTATGCAGAGATATTAGGAGCAAAAGATGGAAACAAAACAGAATAATCCATCTTCAATCTGCTACCTTTGTTTGTAAGTGGATCGAAGTTTTCCCAAAGTTTACTTCCTTCAAATGGCTCCAGCAAAATAAACAACAAAAAATAGAGATTTGCTCCAGTTCCACTAATAAAATCTTACTACTACTATATATGTACATACAATTACCTTTTGAATTTTGATGCTTCCAAAATGATAAGGAGAATTACTAGCAAATATATCTTTTACCTTCTCCCGTTCCTTCTTAGTATTCACACGCAGGGGAGAAAGTAACAAAAAACGGAAAGCCCCATAATTTCAAAGATGCTTCAAGTATTTCACTGGATTAGTTCAGAGACCCAACCAACATCCGGGTTCTGTACTTCAGACGAAACCGGGTCGGGTACCATCCCATCTAATGGATTCTCTTTACTCAATTTTTCAAACATTTTAGCCCTTAAATCCCTCCCTGATTCTACCCTTTCCATAACTGGTTCTTCCTCGCAAAGATCAAAGCAACAGACACCAGCTCGGTTGAAGGCCCGAGTTGGCGTTGAGGGCAAGCTACAAAAACCGGGTCGGTTTACGGGTAGCCTCGGTGACCCGAGGACAGGAGAGCCCATTTGTATATTCCAGGAAGAGGGCATGGACTTCACCTTGTTCAGCTGCAATTGACGAAGTGACGCCACCATTTCGTTGATCGAGTAATTAGACCCTAGAGATCGACTCAGGGAGCTCACTGAGTTTGTCGTCTGAGTCATCGGAGACATCGGCGGCGACTCACAAGGTGGCGAACCTGACTCAGGAGACGGTATAAACTGCAAATTTTTTCCCTCAAAACCGTACCTGGAAATGGAAGGAGAGCCATCGAACGAATCAGCGCGCGGACTCAGTACTCGGATCTGTTCCGGTGAGTGAGCGAAGAAACAAACCCTTCTCTTGCAGTTGAGTCCATCTTTACAAGGCTGCGTACGATAGCGAGCAGGGTGGAGCCAACACTCAAATACGCCGTGAGCGAACTCACAACCATCGCCTTTCCTACAGTTCCCTTTACGAAAATCAGGGCACGCAGTTCCTGAATAGTGATACTTACGTGGGTCCCTCCGACGAGCTTTCTCGCCGGGATGTGCGTACGGACACTCCGTCCAATCGTGTGACTTACCACGTGCGCACTTTCTCACCTTGAACTCGTACATACGGAATTGATCACAAGAGTATGCGTCTACCGGAAGGTCAATATCCCTACCTTCGCCGTATTCAAAGTCAAAATCACCAACAACGTCGTTGAACGGAAGGTAACGCCGGAGTGCCTTCAAACCGGCGTCGTTTTGGAGAAACATGGAATAGTCTTCACCAGAGGCTGCACTGAAGCTGGGACTAGAATTTGCATTACCGCTTGGGCTTAAAGCTAGGTGCATGTTATCCATCTGATTATCTCCGTACGACCATGGTGGAATATGGACCGTCGGATAAGGGTGGTTTCTCTCTCCGATCATCATTTTAGGCTTTCTATGGACTTTGTACTGGAGATGGTGATGTGCAGCAGTTGATATATATAAACTGCTACATGAGTGGGGGGTTTTTAACTTTGGTTAAGTTACATCTAACTGCGGTTAGGATAAAAAAAATAGGGAGCTTAGAGATTTCCACTGCAGTTAAATTAATGAGGATACCTAAAGACACAAGAAGGTGAATATTTTGACATGATAATTGTATAGTGATAGGACACGTGTAGTCTGGATAAGGGGTTTTGTAGGATTTGTTTGGATTTTATTTGATACTGTTGTATAGATTTGATTGGGTTGTGATGAAATAAGCTACTTAGGTTTTGAATGCGAAGTGAAATTTTATTAAACTGACTCCCCTAGTGTTACCAAGGCGGTGAAGCGTTATATACGCAAAAGAGGAGAAAAGATAGAGAGAGGTACATACGCCAGAATGCCGGGAATTACGTGACCAGATTAGACATTTTTGGGTTGGAAAAAAAGCAAAAAGGATTAGACATTTCGGGGCCTTTCAAATAATTTCTAGTAAACCACTTAAATGGTAACAAAAGATCAAACAAAAAAGTATAACTTTTCTCTTTTTTCAATATTTTATTTTAGTTTTAATGGAAGAAAAAAAATTAAAATTTAGTTTTAGTGTGAAGAAAGTGAACTAACAACCATCATTTCCAACGACAAATATCAATAAATAACTTGTAGAGTGTGCTTAATCAAACGAATATGTTTTACAACGCCAAATATATTGTGTTTAATTAAATTTATTTTATTAGTTCTTAAATAAAGATAATTACACACACCGAGATGTTGAGAAAATAAAATCTTAATTTAATGATATTTTTTAATTTAAGAACAAACAGTTGGTCCTTACTCCTTAATCACCTAGATTTGAGCAAGCATGCTTATAACCATCATAAACCTCTTTCAACGAGTGGAATAAAATTCCCAGAAAAAAACTAGTGGATAAATAAAGCTAGTGGATAAATACTTCAAATGCACGTCTAAAGAGATCCGTGAAATCATAGTGAAAAGCAATGTTTAAAAAGGGCGTGAGGCGAATCGTTTTACTTACGATGAGGTGAGGCGTAAGTTTTGAGACATGGAATGTATATATTTTACGAATTTTTAAATTTTATTAATTTTAAGAATTTTAAGATAGTATAAAATAAAAATAATTATAAAAATTACATTAAAATTACAAAGTTAAACACAAATAATCTATTTAAAATATTATAAATTATAATTTAATTATAAATAGTACGAAAAGTATGACATATATCATAAT
This sequence comes from Nicotiana undulata, assembly GCA_005239495.1. Lineage (NCBI taxonomy): Eukaryota > Viridiplantae > Streptophyta > Magnoliopsida > Solanales > Solanaceae > Nicotiana > Nicotiana undulata. The sequence continues at coordinate 5,694 of ML284378.1, forward strand.
ATGCAAGTTAGCTGCAACGTCGTTACAACTCAAACATCAAAAGTAATGTATTCGATGCGAATTCTTATATATATCTCTTAAGGAGTAATTTTAACGACCCGGTCCGTCGTTACGTAGAACCTGCATTATAATTATTATTATTGACTTGTTATAGATTGGTTATACTGTATTTGATATATAGAGTTGATAGGCTTGAAATCGAATGGTTGTAGCGAGAGTTCAGTCAATTAGCCTTTAAAAATAACCTTAAAATGAAAAAAGTCAACTGAGAGTTGACTTATTGGTAAATGACTTCGGAATGCGAATTTTATGGTTCGGATAGCTTCATTAGGTGATTTGGGACTTGGGAGTGTGTTCAGAATAATTTGGTGATGTCCGGTGTAGAATTAGGCTTGAATTGGTGAAAGTTAGTTTTTGGCGATTCTGGTCAGCAACGAAAAATAGGCTATCGGGGTAGGAATGGAATTCCGACAGTTGGAGCAGGTTCATAATGTCATTTTGGACAGGTCTGCAAAATTTCTGGTCAATCAGAGTTGTTTTGGATAGTTTTGGCATCGTTGGTGGATTTTAGAAATATCAAAGTTCTTAGGCTTGAATCCGATGTGAATTTGGTGTTTTGATGTTAGTTTTGGTGTTTCGAGAGTGCAAAAAAGTTTGAATGATATTATGGGATATGATGGTAAGTTTGGTTGGGGTCCCGAGGGGCTCGGGACTGATTTCGGATGATTAACGGACTCATTTGGACTTAGAGAAATTGCTGGTTTCTGGTTTTGGGCAACATGTTTTTCTTCTCTACGATCGCGTCGGGAGAGTCGCGATCGCGTAGTTCAATCGTGAGGGGAAACATTTTTATTCTCTACGATCGCATAAAGGCGTCCGCGATCGCAGAGGTTGAGCAGCGTAATTATCGCGATCGCGGTGAAGAATTTACTGGGCATTAAATAATTAAACCCTCCGCGACTTAAACCTTATTTTTCACCATTGTTGTACGGAAAAGAGCTTTTGGGGACGATTTTGAAGAGGAAAATCCTTGTTCTTCATAGAGGTAAGTATTTTGATTATTAAGACTCGATTATGGATGATTATAGAACATAAAGCCACTGTAAATTCATGGAAAAGCAGTAGAAAATTTGGGTTTTACGGCTTGAGATTTTGAGACCTTAAATGGTCGATTTGAGGGGTCAAACGAACTCCGATTTTGGTGTTCTTTATATGTACGGACTCGTGAGAGAACGAAGACCACTTTCGCACAGGGGTCGGATTTTGACCGAATTCGGAATTTTGAGCTAAATTCGATATTTTTCAATTGGAATTTATTACCTAAGCATATATTGATGATAAAAATCCGATCTTGGTAGATTTGGAGCCTTCGTAGGTTGATTCGATAGGCAAGCGTGTTGTGGAATAGTTCGGGGTTATCTTTGAGGTAAGTAATGTCTTTAAATCATGTCCTGAGGGTATGAAACCCCGGACTATGCACCCTTTCACGGGATTTGGAAATGAAAAGGTGGAAACTTTGGAAACATCTTTCCTATTTAGGCGACTATTGAGTTGCGAAACCGATTTTTAAGCCTTTCCTTAATTAGTATTTATATATTATGGTATGTTTTGGGCTGTAAGCCGTGTTTGGGGCCTAGTGCCGATCTGTTTTCCCTTTGAGGGTTGTGTTTACTATTTTCCTCACTGATATGCTATGATTTCACACTCAGTCTCTCCTGATAAATTATTTTTCCACTCAGAGTATTTTGATACTATTTATTGAAAAATAAAATACTGTTTTGGGTCGAGAACCCGGTATGTTTATGATCTAAGGGCAAATTAAGAGTGTCTGACTAAGTGGTGAGGAGGCTTTCAGGCCTCAAGAGTGTGGTGAGGAGGCTTTCAGGCATTATGAGAGAGGTGAGGAGGCTTTCAGGCCCCAAGAGTGTGGTGAGGAGGCTTTCAGGCCTCAGGAGTGTGGTGAGGAGGCTTTCAGGCCTCAAGAGAGTGGTGAGGAGGCTTTCAGGCCTTATGTTATTATTGCGCTTGGGCTGTAGGAGCCCCTCCGGAATATGTAGCACACCCCAGTGAGCACCGGTACTGATCGAGTGATGATGATTGCCCGCGGGGCTGATACTGAGTGATTGAGAGAATGCTTGAGGGGCAACTGTTACAAGAAATGATTTTGGCCCGAGGGGCAGATTTATGATAATTTTTCTAAGTCTTCGAACCATGATTTAATTCGTTTTAACGGGCTTTTACTGAGAATTTTACAAGAATGTACTGATACTACACTTGTTTTCAAAGGTTTTCTGGAAACTGATTTCGAACTTATTATTTGATGAATACTACATGGTGACTTGGTGTTTTACTGGTTATGTGGAATTGTGTATCGGTATTGTGTGTTTATATTACTCAGACTGTGATTTATTTTCATTACTACTGAGTTGGCGTACTCATAAAGACTCCGTGTGCCTCTGTGCACAGATCCAGGTACTAGCTCGCAGCAGTAGCTGACGCAGTTCGATAGCAACATTTCACGGAATTTCGAGGTAGTTGTCCAGCGTCCACAACTTCTCCACTTCCCTTCCTTATTATATTTATAGCACTTGATTCAGAGAAATATATTATAGTTTTAGTAGAGTTAGATTTATCTATTCTTAGATGCTCATGACTATTGACTCCAGTTCTTGGGAGGTTTGTTTAGGCTAATATGGGAACGCTAAGACTTAATTATATTATTTGATGCTGTGGTTACATGCTTATTATTGAATTGTGAACTCTTATAATTGAACAAATGCGTAGTAAAGTGATGGTTGGCTAGCCTAGTTCCACGATAGGCGCCATCACGGCCTGTTAGGATTTGGGGTCGTGACAGTAATGAATCTTAAAAGAATTTTGATACTATAATTTGATATTTTTTTTAAATACTCCTTTTATTTAATATGCTTTTTGTTTGAGAGTGAATTTATATAAAAACATAATTAACAATTTAAATATGATTCTCTTGCATCATGTATTTTTAAGTTTCAACAAGTTAATTAAGTGACACATAATTCACCACACTGTACCATGATAACTAATTATTTGTAAATAGTTACTAGCTAATATTGGGCTATCAAATTAACTAGTATTGTATCTCATAAACTTGGGGGGGAATTAGGAAAATAATTATAAATTTATTTTTTGACTATTATATAATAAAGACATAACAAAAGTTAATACATAAATACTTTTAAATGAAAGATTTATTTAAAATGTACTATCATAGCAGTTTTAGTGGATAACATGCAATAATTTTTATTTTAATTATGACATAAAATACTCTCAATTTATGATTGATGATTGTGGATTTACAAGGTTAGTTACACACAATTACGTAAAGTTCTATTAGGCGAGCGAGTACGCAGGGCGTTTGGTGTGTCCGGGACGTAAGCCCCGACGACCGATGCGCAAATCTCATGAAACTAAGCCCCACACATAAATCTAGAAGCGTTTTAGGAGTGCTCCGCCCGGGACGAGCCCCGGCCAAATTCAAGTTATGCCTTTTAAATAGAGGTGAAAAGCATAACAGGTTATTTATTCTTAACTAAATTGAGAAAAAGGAAACCTAAGACCTATGAAGTTGTTTTGAAGTTGCAACTTGCATTTCCCAATCCACGGTAATGACCGCCATGCGGGTTGTGTCCCCCCTCCCTCCCTCCCTCTAGTTAGTGTTAGGAGTTGTTTGGTTTAAAAATAAGTTATGCAAATATTAATAATATAGGAATTATTTACTCGATGCATTACTATTATGCGATAAATTAAAGAAAAAATTACAAGAAAATACACATGACCTCGCACTATAACAAAAATGACTCATGTTTTTGTTTTTTGTCCACCCTAATTCATATTGTACATATTTTGAAAGCACTAGCAAATTCAAAACTTGTGTTCTTGCAACCGTTGCTTCTAAAAGCTATGGAGTTAAATATGTGTTCTCACAACCATTGCTTTCACTCTCTATTCTTCTCACATCTTCTACATATGCTTCAAGGGGTCGTCCGCCATTGCTGCTTCTTACCCTGTGTCACCTTGTTGCAATGTAAGAAAATTGAAGAGTATAAGTCCACCACTGAAGGCCATTCAAAGCTTTGCTTTCGAAAATAGGATTTTTTGATTGTTAGTTGTTTGGATTGGGTGTTATTCTAATTGATTGAAAAAATCAAAAGGAGTTCAAACTTTAAATTTGAAGTGGTTTGGATCGGAGTAGATTTGAGCAAAATTTGAGTTAAATTTTAGAAAAAACGCAAGGAAGAAGACGAAGTCAGTTTTTTGAATAATATTGTATAATAGTGTATATGAGTGTATAAACACATCTTATACACTATTATACACCTTTATACAATCGTCTGTAGACGAACTTCTTCCACGATTTTCAGTTGCAATTCTTGTTCAAAACCAGTTGAAATCTCCATTAAATGACTTCAAATTTTATATACAACCTCCTTATACTATTTCTAACAAGTCTAAATAACACCCACACCAAATTTCTAACAAAATCAAATTCGAAATTTAAACCCGCATATTTAAGCTTGTTAAAATTTTAATCTTCACCATCCAAATGGATTTGTTTTGTTGAACTAATATTTGAGTCACAATTACTGATTCGAAAATTAACTTAAAAGGTTGAGCAATCTTTTTAAAAAATTAAATAGTAATTTCTAGAACCTATTGGAGTTAGATGTTAAATCTTAGCCTATTATTTTTAGACTAGTTGATTGTAAATTAAAATATAGTTTATAAAATTAAAAAATATGGAGCTCAATTATTCTTATGTGAAATTTTTCAATAAATTAATATGTAAGATTGTTTATACAGTTACTACTAGTGAAATAACTATTGTGAAATTATTAATGAATGCATTGTTACGTGATGGTAAAAATATTTAAGAAAAGGGTGAGAATTATTTGCACCCCCAAACGTTAATTTTCTTCAAGAATCAAACTCTCCCTCTAATTTAAACAATTATCATTCTCCCCCTTATTTTTCAATTGACTTTTTAAAATACCTATTTTAATATATTATCAATATTTATCTCATAGGGCTCCGTAGAGCAGGAGAATGCTCAAGTCCGTCTACGTGTGATTCCTCATTTGGTTCCTAAAACGTGAGGTGAGCTGCTTTTTTACCCTTTTAGTATCATGATATTTTTCTTTTTTCTAATATCTATGCTATGAACTTACGTATGTAATAACTAGCTTTATTTTCAAAATAAAAATAAAAAAAGCATATAATACATTGATATTGAATAATAAAAAGGACGAGCAAAATAAAAATAAAAATAAAATAACTTGCTTTTATCAATAATAGTATTCGTAGCAATCAAATTTCATTTATCTGTTTACACAATCGAGAATGAAAAAATGGTGAGAACCTAATATAAACATATCCCCAATGCAATTAATATAAAATTTTATAATTATTAAAAATAAAGGCAGATTTTATAATAATCTCCTAAATGATTATCTATTTATCACTGAGAAATTGTAACTTAAATACATACGTAATGCGCGTAATATCATGAAGGAATACTGAATAATCCCTTATGGTATGTCCTTTCAGTTCTGGTATGGGGAAGGCCTATCAAATATGACAAATATAAAGGATATTCTATTAATAACTTGAATAAATTTATATTATAACTTATAATATAAGGCATAGTATCATTTAAATTATAAAAAATCATTAAAAATAGCATGTAAAATGGAAAAAAAAGTATTACACATACAAGTGGAAATTAAAAAATGACAAGGGCATTAAACCAAAGTGAAGGAGTGTAAATGATTTTCACCCTTAATAAAATGCTAAACATGAATTAATTATTCTAAAAGGGTATTTTTGTTTTTAAATAATTTACTCCATGCATTAATAATTCTTGTATTTTAATTACTCATGATATCCCACATTAAACAGTACATAATTCTCACATAATTTAATGCGGGTAGTACCACGAACTAAACAGTAATGCGAAAATTTTGTGTTGATATCTCAATCAAACTCTGATTATTTTATTCGAAATTTTATACTGAATAAATTCTTTCTATACTCAACCAAACTACTCCTTATGTTAACATTGTGCCCTATACGTTTATCACTTAACATAATCTAAGTCTTTTTCCTTGGACCAAAAAAAATAATAGTTGCAACTTGCAAGTAGGTTTGGGCTATATTCAGGGTTTAGTACGCGTCTTCCAATTAACTGACAATACACCTAGTGTTAGAAGTGAAACCTAAGTCACATTAAACTAAGTACAGGAGTTAACCTTTTGTCTATACTTCTAACGACCTAAAGCTATATATAATTGAGCTACAAATATAAATAAACCCTAAAGTGTCAATTATTTGTCTTACGGTAATAAATAACAAGACACTATATATAAATGAAGGACCATTAATATTGAAGGACACGTAAAGATGTGTTATTCATTCCATGTGCTCCCAAATCTTACTTTGCAGGTTTTGAAGTGCAAATTAATTTAAATTAAACATTACATATTTAATTTATTAAAGCATAGAGCAAGAATATCTTTTGCTACCAAGGAGGTTGGGGCTTTGATGTGTACGCCAAGTGGAAAGGAGAGGAGAAAAGGGAATAGTGAATTCTGGAACAAGGCATCTACTTTTAGTAATACTGCTACAGAGCTGTTATTTATAGACATTACTGTATGTTTTATGTTCTCGTTTGTTCTAACTTGTTAATAATTCTTTATTTTTTTGATTTCCTTTCTTATCTGTTTATGTTTTCGTTAACATTTATTAATCTTATTCCATTTGAGATAGCTTTTTGTAATCTTATTTTTGAGTCTATATAAACTGTAACAAGGACCGCAGAAACAAGGGGGGCCGCTGGGTCATGTGGTCAAAAGGAAGAATAAAAGGCAGTCTCCTGCACTTAGCTCTCGCTATGTGTGAGGTATGTTGGTCTTTAAGCTTAGTATAGTTTAATTTTAAGTTTAGTATAGCTTAAAGAGAGTGAATGGAAAAATAGTGGGAAAACAAATTGAGGGAAATGAAATTTTGAATTAGTGCACTTTGTCCCTTATTGGAGGAAGGAAAGAAAATCTATGTGTATATATAGAGAAGCTCTTCTTCTAGCTCTTAAAGAGTTGAGAAGAAGGCAAGCCTCGCGCCGTCGTCATCGGCTTTGGCTTCGGCTTCGGATTGATTAATCTTTTTTGGACAAAATTCCTTTCAAATTATTTAATTAATTAAATAAATTCAAATCCGGAATGACCCACGACCCGGTCCGGTCCGGCCCGTTTTTCTTTCCCGGATTATTTTAAATCCGTTTTTAATTTTTCCGCAATATTCACACCTGTTCCAACATCTATGATTGTTCTGAAAGGTTGCAAAACCTTTTCAGAAACAGTACGAAATTGGCTATAAATATGCCTTGAATCCCAGAATTTTTACTTACTAAATTTTCTGACCTTCTTCTTCTTCTTCTGCACAAAATATTCCAGTGTGTTTTATGATCATCGAGTGGTTCGCCGATCACCGGAGTTTTAGGTACCGATATGCTGGTGAGTTAAATCGTTCTATCCTGGGAGAATATATTCCACAACCTCGGGTACTTGAGGGGAATAATTTCCTTTGGACACACTGTGTATTCAGTGGGCTCGATTTATTCCTATACTATTTTTCAGAATTTATTTTGACGTTTTAGTTCTTCTAACTTTCTGTTTCTGTATTTTCAGAAAGTTTACTGTTTAATTTATTTTACATAAATACAGATTACTAACAATCTTAAGGAAATTATATTTTTATTATATTCTGTATTCTGTTTGTGGAGATTAAAACCTTTGTGTTTTCTACTCCGTTTGAATTTTATTATTCTGATTTGGAGATATAAAAACTTCATCAGAGTTTTGAAATTCAGAAAAACGATTTGAAGAACATAAAAACTTCATCGTTTTCTGTGAAACAGTATATAAAGACTTCGATTTTTATTTATTATACATACTGTTTATTGTTAATTATAGTATTGTTTACTGTTCTGGATTTGCCATTGATTGAACTCTTCTGTTGTTGACAGTGAGAAATGGAAAATGATAACGTAAATTCTTCTGCGACTGCTGCGGCAACGACAATAGCCTCGTCAAGCCGGACTGATATTCCACCGGCAGAAAAGTCGGGAAAATTTTCTGGAGCCAACTTCAAAGGATGGCAGCAAAGGGTGTTCTTCTGGATTACCACACTTGGTATGCAGAAATTCACTAGTGAAGAGCCTCCAGTGCTTGCTTCGGACATGCCGGACAATGAAAAGTTCATGATTGTTGAGGCGTGGAAGCAGACAGATTTTCTTTGCAAAGGCTATATTTTAAGTGCTTTAGAGGATGACTTGTATAATGTGTACAGTGCGATGAATACTTCGAAAGAATTATGGGACGCACTTGAGAAGAAGTACAAGACAGAAGATGCATGCTTGAAGAAGTTCGTGGTTGCCAAGTTTCTAGACTATAAAATGATAGACAACAAAACTGTGGGAACCCAAGTTCAGGAACTTCAACTTATTTTTCACGACCTTATTGCTGAAGGTATGGTCGTGAATGAAGCATTTCAAGTGGCTGCAATGATCGAAAAGTTGCCTCCTTCGTGGAGAGAGTTCAAGAACTATCTCTAGCACAAGCGCAAAGAAATGAAGTTTGAAGATCTTGTGATTCGTCTCAAGATTGAGGAAGACAACAAAACATTCGAGAAGAAGTCTCGTGAAAATTCAACGATCATGGGAGTTAATATCGTTGAGGAGACTGCTCCAAAAAGTAAGAAGAGGAAGAGATCTTCTTGACAGACTATGGAGCAGAACAAAAAGAAATTCAAGGGCAACTGTCACAACTGTGAAGAGTTGGTCACAAAGCCTCTGATTGTCGTCTCCCGAAAAAGGATAAGAAGAAGGGACATGCCAACATAGTGGAGAAGAATGATGACATTGATGATCTTTGTGCAATGCTTTCGAATGCATCTTAGTTGGAAATTCGATGGAGTGGTGGATTGACTCCGGAGCCACTCGACATGTTTGTGCTGTCAAAGAAGCATTTGCGACTTACTCTACTGCTGGTCCCGAAGAAGATATTTCCATGGGAAATAACTCAACAACCAAGATTGAAGGTTATGGGAAGATATTCCTAAAGATGACTTCCGGCAAGGTGTTAACGCTCAACAACGTTCTTCATGTTCCTACTATTAGGAAGAATTTAGTTTCTACTTCTTTACTTGTGAAGAATGGATTCAAATGTGTATTTGTTTCTGATAAAGTTGTTGTAAGCAAGAATGAAATGTATGTTGGAAAAGGCTACCTCACGGAGGGCCTTTTCAAACTCAATGTAATGGTTGTTGACAGTATGAATAAAATTTCAGCTTCTTCTTATTTGTTGGAGTCAAATGATTTATGGCATATTCGTTTAGGACATGTCAATTATAAAACCTTGCGGAAGTTAATTAATTTAGAAGTATTGCCTAAATTCGAGTGTAATAAATCGAAATGTCAAATATGTGTTGAATCTAAGTTTTTAAAACATCCTTATGAGTCTGTTGAAAGGAATTCAAATCTTTTAGACTTAATTCATACAGACATTTGCGATATGAAGTCGACACCATCTCGAGGTGGAAAAAAGTATTTTATTACTTTTATTGACGATTGCACTCGATATTGTTATGTTTATTTGCTTAATAGTAAGGATGAAGCAATTGAAGCATTTAATCAATACAAGAATGAAGTGGAGAATCAATTGAATAAAAAGATCAAAATGATTAGAAGTGATAGAGGTGGAGAATATGAATCTCCGTTTGCAGAAATATGTTTGGAATATGGAATTATCCATCAAACTACTGCACCTTACACACCTCAATCTAACGGAATTGCGGAAAGGAAAATCGTACATTAAAGGAAATGATGAATTCTTTATTAATAAGTTCTGGATTACCGCAGAGTTTGTGGGGGGAAGCTATCCTTACAGCTAACTGAATACTCAACAGAGTACCCCACAACAAAACACAATCTATTCCATATGAAAAATGGAAATGAAGAAAACCCAACTTGAAATATTTCAAAGTGTGGGTGTGTCTAGCAAAGGTACAAGTTCCTTTACCTAAAAGGGTTAAAATCGGACCAAAAACAATAGATTGTGTTTTCATTGGATATGCTACAAACAGTAAAGCATGTCGGTTTTTGGTCCATAAATAAGATAATCCCGAGATTCATGTTAATACGGTAATGGAATCAGATAATGCTGAATTCTTTGAAAGCATTTATCCGTATAAAACTGGATGCGAGTTGTTAAGTGAAGACCTAAACGACCTCGGGAAGAACCAAAGGAAAATACTACAAGTATAGAAGATCCAAGGCGTAGCAAACGTCAAAGAACATCTACTTCCTTTGGACCAGATTTTGTGACATTCTTGCTTGAAAATGAACCTCAAACTTTTAAAGCAGCTATGTCGTCTTCTGATTCAGCGTTTTGGAAAGAGGCAGTCAATAGTGAGATTCAATCAATTTTGGATAACCATACATGGGAATTGGTTGATCTTCCTCCTGGAAATAAGCCTTTAGGTTCGAAATGGATCTTTAAACGGAAAATGAAAGTTGATGGCACTATTGACAAATATAAGGCAAGACTTGTTGTCAAAGGTTATAGAAAAAAAAGGAAGGCCTTGATTACTTTGACACTTACTCGCCAGTAACGAGAATAACATCTATTAGGATGTTAGTGGCATTAGCGTCCGTGTATGGTCTTGAAATCCATCAAATGGATGTTAAAACAGATTTCTTAAATGGAGAATTAGAGGAAAAGATATACATGGAACAACCTGAGGGTTTTGTGATTCCTGGTAAAGAAAAGAAAGTGTGCAAACTTGTTAAGTCGCTTTATGGACTTAAACAAATACCCAAACAATGGCATGCCAAATTTGACCAAACAATATTGGCAAGTGGGTTTAAAATAAATGAGTGCGACAAATGTGTTTACATTAAATACACTCCAGGTCATGAAGTCATTGTTTGTTTATATGTTGATGACATGTTAATAATGAGCAAAAGTATGGCAGATATAAATGCTACAAAGTGCATGTTGGCTAGCAAATTCGACATGAAAGACTTAGGAGTTGCTGATGTGATCTTAGGAATCAGAATTCACAAGACTCCACAAGGTCTAGCATTATCACAATCTCACTACATAGAAAAAGTACTTGACAAGTTTAAGTATTTGGATTTCAAAATTGCCAAGACTCCGATTGACGTGAGTTATGCACTTCAAAAGAATGAAGGTGAAAGTGACCCACAACTGGACTATGCAAGAGTATTGGGAAGTTTGATGTATATCATGAATTGTACGCGACCGGATATAGCATGTGCTATTAGCAAACTGAGTCGGTTTACAAGTAATCCCAATCATATACATTGGATGGCAATGAAACGAGTTTTGAGGTATTTGAAATATACCTAAAATTATGAGTTGCATTATAACAAATATCCCTCCGTGATCGAGGGATATAGTGATGCAAATTGGATCATCGGATCATCTGAAGTTAAATCCATGAGTGGATATGTTTTCACAATTGGAGGAGGAGCCAGTGTCTTGGAAATCATCCAAACAAACGTGCATCGCTCGTTCTACAATGGAATCTTAATTCATAGCTTTAGATAAGGGCGGTGAAGAAGCTGAATGGCTCCGTAATTTTTTGGAAGATATTCCATTTTGGCCCAAACCTTTGGCACCTATTTTTATACATTGTGATAGTCAAACGGCAATAGGCAAGGCAGAGAGCATAATGTATAACGTAATACCGTTAGACAACTACTCTCTAGTGGTGTTATCACAATTGACTACGTAAAGTCAAGAGATAACGTGGCGGATCCACTTACAAAAGGCCTATCTAGAGAGGCAGTTGAAAGATCATCAAAGGGAATGGGGTTAAGGCCTAGGACAAGTCATCATGGCGGTAACTCTACCTAGCAGACTGAAGATCCCAAGAGCTAGGTTCAAAGAGATCAAACAAAGTTATGAATGACGGTTCAACATTGTCAAATAACTCAACCTATTCTCGTGATGAAGAGAATTTTCAAAATCAAGGTAAAACATTAAGGCTTTTTGATGAGTCAATAAAGCTTAAAGCTTTTTAATAATTTGCTAAGTCTGGCAGGATATGACAAGATAGTGTGTCTTTAGGATTACATGTTTAGGAATCACCTATATGAGTGTGAAGTGTAAGCCGCTTCAAGGGGAATGAAAGTAAAGGCCTATTCTCTAAGCACTCATGAAACCATGCGGTGTTCATGGCTGAAACGAACACAACCGTGAGAGCCATAGATGGTTAAGGATTGATTGTGTGACTTATGTTGTCTAGATATAAAACAAAGCTCGACGGTTCAAAGATATCAAATCTACCGATTGACCGAGTATATCTGATATAAGTTCACTACGGAAAGTTCAAAGGGAAACCTACTTATCCAGATGCAATTAATTCTTGCATGTAAAACACACACACGTCTGTGCATTCCTTTATTTTATAGTCATTCCCCATTCATGTGGGGGATTGTTAGTCTTTAAGCTTAGTGTAGCTTAATTTTAAGCTTGGTGTAGCTTAAAGAGAGTGAATAGAAAATAGTGGGAAAAGAAATGGAGGAAAGTAAAAATTTGAATTAGTGCAGTGTGTCCCTCATTGGAAGAAGGAAAGAAAATCTATGTGTATATATAGAGAAGCTCTTCTTCTAGCTCTTAAAGAGTTGAGAAGAAGGCAAGCCTCGCGCCGTCGTCGTCGCTCGCTTGCTCGGCTTCGGCTTCAGATTTTGTCAAAGATTGATTGATTAATCTTTTTTGAAAAAAGTTCCTTTCAAATTAATTAATTAATTAATTAAATTAATTAATTAACGAAAAATTCAAATCCGGAATGACCCGCGACCCGGTCCGGTCCGCCCCGTTTTTCTTTCCCAGATTATTTTAAATCCGTTTTTAATTTTCCCGCAATATTCACACCTGTTCAAACATCTATGACTGTTCTGAAACGATTCACACCTGTTCCAACAACTACGGCTGTTCTGAAAGGTTGCAAAACCTTTGCAGAAACAGTACGAAATTGACTATAAATATGCCTTGAATCCCAGAATTATTACTTACTAAATTTTCTGATCTTCTTCTTCTGCATAAAATATTCCAGTGTGTTTTACGACCATCGAGTGGTTCGCCGATCACCGGAGTTTTAGGTACCGATACGCTGGTGAGGTAAATCGTTCTATCCTGGGAGGATATATTCCACAACCTCGGGTACTTGAGGGGAATAATTTTCTTAATGACACACTGTGTATTCAGTGGGATCAATTTATTCCTATACTATTTTTCAGAATTTATTTTGACGTTTTAGTTCTTCTAACTTTCTGCTTCTGTATTTTCAGAAAGTTTACTATTTAATTTATTTTACAGAAATACAGATTACTAACAAGCTGAACAATAAAAATTTATTATTTACACTTTTATTTCGTATTTCTAAAAAAATTATTTTCACAGCTCAAACTTATAACTCCTGATCACGTGACATTGCCTACTACGCCAATGCTCCCTTCATCGAGAGGAAGAATATTGGGGTAAAATCAGAAGAGCCCATCCACCAGGTGTGGAAAAAAGGATTCTACCATAACGGGAACACATGGTTACCTTCAGAAGCCGACAAAACAAAAAAATGAGATCACTGTACGAATTGGATTCGTCGTACTATCGGTTTCCACGTGTTCTTACTCAATGTGAGTAGCAAGAGTTTGGTTTACACGTGTCCTTTTTCCTATTTTTAAAAACTACTAGTCTGTAGGTCACTTTTTGGGGCAGCTCCACCAAATTCTATCTGGCCATACACACATTTAACGTGGTGTTCTCAGATAAGTAGTATTCATTCTGTCCTGATTTATGTGATCGTATTCAGATTTAACGAGTTAACATTTTATTGTAATTTCTTTTATATATATATTTTAAATACTTTAAATTATTAATTATAATAATTTATAATATTTTTACATAATATGTAAATACGCAAAATTTTATTCAAAAAATTTAAAAATTCTATATTATAATACACAAACAAAATTATTAGGTTCTGAACATCGAAAAGTAAAAGTATTACATAAATTGAACAGAAAGAATATATTATTGCGACAAGACTGGCTGAATTTATAGCTCAACAGGCATTAGTATGTAATATCATTCAATTTCAATAATTTTTCATATTGCACCTTACATTATGACATCTAATCGTTCATTCATTATGAAATTAGGATAACGATATGCATAAGTAATATATTCCAGTTTCTTCATTTGCAAATTTTTTCTGTAACCTCAAAGATTAAGGATAATTTTGATCATACATTCATTTATGATGTTCACTCCATTTACAAAGAACCAAAAAGGAAATTAAGATATTTCTGTTGGGATTTTTAAGTAATTAATGATATATTAATGCTTAAAATGGGTGAATGAGAAATGGAGGAGAAAATGAAATATTTGAGTAATATTTGAATTTTCCTCCTTAATTGTCCCACATAGGAAGAGGAAAAGACTTTTGATGGGTATATAAGCAATTGCTCTTCTTCTAGCTAATAAAGAGTTGAGAAGAAAACAAGTCTCGCGCCGTCGTCGTCGTCGCTCGCTCGGCCTCGGCCTCGGATTTGGTCAAATGATCGAGAGATTATTTTTTGGACCAAATTTATTTGTTAATAGTAAATATTAACAGAAATGTTATTAAATATTTATTTTAATAACAAAATATTAATATTAAAATAAATATTAATATTAAATCCATTTCAGTTATTATCCAGAATTTAGTTTTCTGTTTTGTAACAGAAAATTAACTACCCTTCAATTTTCCCTCTTTATTATTGAGTAAATAGCCAATTATGTCATGGCATTTACTTTATGGGCGTTTTTGCAAAAACAGCCATTATGGAGAGTTGCACCTCTTCAGATTTCAGCCCAACTTTGGCTATAAATACAAGTCCATTCTCTCAGATTTTACATACTAATTTCTGAGTTCTCCTCCTTCTTTCTGCATACTTTCATCTTCAAAGAAAGCAAGTAAGTGTGATTTGCTACCGAACTTTGAGTTCGCTGAAACACTGGGGTTTGAAGTACCACTACACCAGTGTGAAATTCGTTCTATCCTGGGAGAAAATAATCCATAACCTTGGGTACTAGGAGGGGATTAAATTCCTCAAGGAAACACTGTGAATTCAGTGGGCTCGGATAAAGTTTCCATTACGTTTACATTTCTATTTATATTATTTTATTATTTCCAGAATTATTTTACAAATACAGATTCTAACAATTTCTCCTATTAGAATAATTTATCTTATTTGTTTCGAAAGATAACTACTTAATAAGCAAGACAAGACCCGTGAAAAAATGAAACTACGAATCAATAAGAAGGATTTGTAGTTTAAATTGGATATTCATAAAATTCAAATTCGATGTAACTTGGAATTCGTCAATGACAAATATCTTTCCAGGCCTAATTTTTGAATAACTATTTCAGTGTTTTTATACTTTTGACGTCTATTCGTCTTGCACAGAAAAATATACTTTTGATCGACTCATCTTGTACAGAAAACATAAGAATATAACAAAAAACTGAAGCTTTTTTCATGTTGCGGAATATTATCCAAATGATTTTTCCCGGAATCATTTCAAATTAAAAGAACAACTGAATTTTTAATATTCCAACTGAATCCGTGAATAATTTTTGTGGTTATTCCGTCAGAATGCTTTATGTGAAAAAACAAATCGTGCTATATATTTTGAGTTTTTCTCGTATGGGAGCTTTAGGGCATCAAAGTCAAAATTCGCATTCGATTAAAGTACCACAAGGGGAAAAAAGTAAAAGAGGAAACTTAGAAAGCCAAAAGGAAAAGAAAAAAGAAAAAAGAAATTGTATATGGGTAAAACCGGGGTAACCGACACCTCGACTTTCCGACAGGTCAAACGAAGCAAGGGCATGATTATATGGGTAAGGAATAGAAGCCGGGACGCCTCATACTAAGGTCCGAATGGAGTGGTCGTTACGCGACATTACTTCTTCAATCTCGGAACGAACTCCGGGACTTTAGAAAATACGATAACAGTTACACACGTCCAACAGAGCGGATTTCTTACCTTTCTTAGAATTGTACTAGGGAAAAGTCTCCTACTATATAAAGGGGGTAGTTTTATTTAATAAACACACTGTAAAACGCACATCAAGGCAATATAAATATGTTTTCTCTGCTTCCAAGTTATTCAAAGTTCTTATTTTTGCTCATAGCTCTTCATACATTTTTGGCTCCGAGTCGAGGGCAGAACAATCGTTAAGCTCAGGTCTGAGCCCGGACTTAACATCATAAGTGGTTTGATTATTTATTTTTGCTTTGATCTGTTTATCTAACGTCATTGATCATTTGTATCGAATTAGTCCACATATCCTTAAAAATACGTATAAATTCAATTGTTATACATTTTAAAGGGTAAACAGTTTGGCGCCCACCATGGGACTAAGGATAATAGAGGTGGTTCGATACAAATCTCCATAACACACTCTATTTTACACTTGTTCTTTAAGGTCTCAATTTCAGGCCAGCTTAAAATTTTCAATTCTCAGTCCACTCACTTGAACGTTGAGGATGAGTTTGGCCATCATGGCGAAAATAACAATTTGGTGCCTGGCAATGAGGCGCCCCTACTGAACCAAATGGGGTCCTAGTCGTAGATCCAGTCGATGCTAACTCACAAGCGGCCATCGATGCCAACCTTCCTACCGGCCTCGAAAAATGACATTTGCGGAGGAGCCCGACCAACGGCTCAAGGACCACCCGAAGGAGAAGGCGACGAGGTCAGTCTACGATTGATCTTCGAAATGCTACATGCTCAGTAGGTGGCAATAGCGCAACTGCAAAACTAAAGTCGTGCCTCCAACAGAGTTGAGCCGAACGACCCCAGGAAAACACCCGAAGAAATGAGAAGATCACCGAAAGGATGGGCGAAGCAGAGTCCGGTGTCAACCCTGAAGTAATGAAATGTTAGAGGCATTAACGAAACGTGTGGAATCTGGTGAAAAGAAAATCGAGGCAAACGACAAGAAGGTACAACAACAACATACCCAATCTTATCCCACATCGTGGGGTCTAGGGAGGGTAGTGTGTACGCGACCTTACCCCTACCTTGTGAGGATAGAGAGGCTGTTTCCAATAGACTCTCGGCTCAGGAAAGCATAAGCACCACATTAGTGAAAATATATCCAAGAAGGTACAGTACCAAAAAGCCATATAAAAGCAGAATAAATACAACAAGGTTATAAGGTAATCCACAATGAAAGAAAACAACAGTTAGTCATAAAAATCTACTGCCCACAGAAAGCGAGACTGTATGCCAATACTACTGTTATGAACACTCTAGACTACCTATTCTATTACCCTAATTCTCGACCTCCATACCTTCCTATCAAGGGTCATGTCCTCGGTCAATTGAAACTGCGCCATGTCTTGTCTAATCACCTCTCCCCACCCTTTCTTTCGCCTACCTCTACCTTTCAGTAGGCCCTCCAATGTTAATCTCTCACACCTCCTCACATGGGCGTCTGTGCACCTACTTCTCCTCACATGACCAAAGTACCTAAGCCGCACTTCCCGTATCATGTCCTCAATAGGATCCACACCCACATTGTCGCGAATAACCTCATTTCTGATCCTGTCTAACCTGGTGTGCCCGCACATCCATGCAAATGGCAAGAAGGTAGAGACATATAATTCCCGAGTTGTTCAAATCCTAGGAACGCCTCTAATATTGAAGGTCTCGGACTCCAAGAAATTTGTCCAAAAGACTTTCCCTCTGAAACCAATCCTGAAAAAGGTTTCGTGTACCCAATATTCCAAAATATAACAGAACCACAAACCCAAATGAGCATGTGACCTCCTACACATGCGCCATCAAAGGCAACAACTTGGAGGATGATGAAACCAAGTCAGTTTTATTAAAGAAGTTTTGGGAAACTCTGTCAAAATGATTGATGATATGGTACCACAACTTGCCTTCAAATTCTGTTAATTCGTTCACTATGCTCGCAGATGCTTTTGTGAAGGCTCATGCTGGGGCTATCAAGGTCGAGACTAGAAAACTAGACCATCTCAAGGTTAAGCAAAGGGAGAACGATATGCTCAGGGAGTTCGTATCGAGGTTTCAAATGGAACGAATGGACCAGCCTCCGATTGCGGACGATACCGTTCACGCATTTACTCAGGTACTCAACCACCGAAGCTTCTTGGATCCACAGCAACTGAAGAAAAACTTGGTAGAATACTCGACGGTAACTCACAACAAGTACCAGTCAAAAATCAGAGTTGAGGATGACCAACTCGGAGCCCTTTATGGGTCTGTTTATCCTATCACAACCGATGATAGGCCTAAGTGAATCATCGATCATGAATCAATGCTAGTCTGAGATCGATATCAACCATACAATGCAGATTGAAAGGGAACGGGTCCGGGTGCAATTTTACAATAAATGTTACGATAAACGATCGAGGGCACAATAACCGAGGTTTGTTGAGCAAAAATAGTTTCGACATGTCTCTCGAGGACAAAAAGCTCCAAGATTGTTAGAGTATAACTTTAACGTTGATGCAACAAGCATCATATCGGCTATTTTACGCATCAAGGAGACCAAGTGGCCTCGACCATTGCAATTCGACCCTACCTAGAGATACCCTAACCTAATGTGTAAGTATCATGGCACTCATGGCCATAGGACCGAGCATTGCCGACATCTAAGAGAAGAAGTTGAACAATTGTTTATTAACGGGCATGTGCGGAATTCCTCAGTGATCGATCCAAAAACCACTTCAGGAACATGGACTTCAACAAATAGTCCGACGAAGAAGAACCTCAACAAATCATCATCATGATCATTGGAGGGGACGATGTCCCTCAAGGGTCCATGATAAAGCGCATAAATTATCAATCATGAGGGAGAAGCGCACCCGAGATTATATCCTGGAGGGAGCCATTTCGTTCAGCAACAAGGATGCCGAGGGCATCATGCAACCTGATAATGATGCACTTGTAATATCGTACTTATAAACAGATCCCGAGTCAAGCGTGGGTTGATTGATCTGGGCAGCTCGGCCAACATCATCGGATCGAGGGTCGTAGAAAAATTGGGGCTACAAGATCAAATAGTGTCGACGGTCCGGGTTTTTAACAGGTTTAACGTAGCATGCGAAATTACCAAAAGAGAAATAACTCTGCCACTAAATACTATTGGGACGACACATGATACAAAATTCTACGTGATCGAAGGGGACACGAGGTATAACGCCTTATTCAGAAGGCCTTGGGTTCACAATGAGGGCAGTACCCTCGACATTACACCAGGCACTGAAGTTCCCCACACCGGGATGAATCAAGACGGTTTACGAAGAGCAGGCGACCACAAAAGAAATGTTTGCAGTCGACGAGGTGATCCCGGTGCCTGTGCTCTCGACATCAAAGAATACAGAGCCGATTAGGAAAGGAAGAAACTAAAATTCAATCACCGATACTAACCCCCACTGAACAAAGGAGCGGGGAGTAGGTGAGGACGATGATTACGGAGTTCCTAGGTCATTCGTCGCCCCTAATGATTCCGATTCCACCAAATCAACGATCGAGGAATTGGAGCAAGTCATATAGATCGAACACTTGCCCGATCGGAAGGTATACCTGGGCACGAAGTTAACTCTCGAGCTCAGGAAAAAACTCATTGAATTCCTTATAGCTAACATATATTGTTTTTCATGGTCTCATCTTGATATGAAAGGGATCACGCCAGAGACAACCACTCATAAGTTGAGTTTGGATCCGAAGTTCCACCCGGTTAAATAGAAGAGGAGGCCTCAATCTAAAGTCAAACATGCATTCATCAAAGACGAGGTATCTAAACTCCTTAAAATGGATTCTATTCGGGAAGTTAAATACCCGGACTGGTTAGCTATGGTAGTGCCTAAAAAAGGAAATAAATTAATAATGTGCGTAGATTACAAAAACTTGAACGAGGCATACCCTAAGGACTCTTTTCCTTTGCCTAACATCGATTGCATGCTCGATGCGACGATCGAGCACGAGATACTCAGATGCCTATTCTGGGTACAACCAAATTCGGATGGACCCGGTCGATGAAGAAAAGACTTCTTTTATCACTAAATTCGGAACCTACTGTTACAACGTAATGTCGTTCGGGTTAAAAAACACTGGAGCCACTTATCAGCGCTTAGTAAATCAGATGTTTGAAAAATAAATACGAAAATCAATGGAGGTTTATATTGACGACATGTTAGTCAAGTCCTTGCGAGCAGGGGACTATTTAAACATTTGCAGGAAACCTTTGACATATTGAGGAGATATAATATGAAGCTGAACCCGGAAAAATGCGCATTCGGGGTCGGATCCGATAAGTTCCTCGGGTTCATGGTGTCCAACCGGGGGATCGAGATCAATCATGATAAAATGAAAGGTATAGAAGACATCACCGTAGTGGACAGTGTCAAGGCCTTTTAGATGTTAAGCGGGCGTATAGTCGTGCTGGGCCGATTCATATCAATGTCCTCAGACAAAAGCCATCGGTTTTTCTCACAATTGAAGAAGAATAACTTTTCTTGGACCTCGTAGTTCCAAAAAGCTTTGTACGAACTCAAACAGTACCTTTCGAGTCCACCCCTGCTCCATATTCTAAAGGCGGATGAGCAGTTGTACCTTTACTTGGCGGTATCCAAGGTGGCGGTAAGTGGAGTCTTAGTCCGGAAAGAGGAAGGTACGCAATTTACTATTTACTATGTTAGTAGAACTCTAGGCAAGGCCGAAATAAGGTATTTTCACTTGGAAAAATTGGCGCTCGCTTTGCTAAGAGCCTCCATAAAGTTAAAACCATACTTTCAACACCACCCAATATGTGTCGTAACCTCTTACCCACTAAGTAACATCATGCAAAAACCCGAGCTCTCGGATCGATTGGCCAAATGGGCAGTCAAAATTGGCGGGTACAATATCGAGTGTCGGCCCCGAACCGCCATCAAATCACAAATTTTGGTAGAATTTGTTGCTGACTTTACGCCGACCTTAATACCCGAAGTCGAAAGGGAACTATTGTTAACCTCGAGTATTACCTCGGGAGTTTGGAACCTCTTTACGGACGATGCTTCAAAGGCAAAGGGGTCCGGGCTCGGCATCATGCTGAAATCACCTACGGGTAACATAGTTAGGCAATCTATTAGAGAACTATGAAATTGGCTAACAACGAGGCTGAGTATGAGGCCATGATTGCATGTCTTGAATTGGATAAAAGCCTTGGGGCCGAGGTGGTCAAAGCTAAGTGTGATTCTTTCCTTGTGGTAAATCAAGTCATTGGGTCGTTCGAAGTAAAAGAGGAACGAATGGGAAGGTATTTAGACAAGTTGCATGTAACGTTGCATCAATTGAAGGAATGGACCCTACAACAAATACCCCTTGATCAAAATAGTGAGTCCGGTGCCCTGGCTAACTTGGGATCATCGGTTGATAACGATGAATTCAGTTCGGGAACTGACGTACAACTCATGAAGTCGGTGGTGGAAGAAGGACATGCCGAAGTAAACTCAACAAGTTTAACTTGGGATTGGAGGAACGAATACATAGATTATTTGAAGACTGTGAAGTTTCCCTCGTATCCTAAATAATCGAGAGCTCTGTGCACGAAGGCGTCCAAGTTCAGCTTGTCCAAAGGGACTCTGTTCAGAAGAACGTTCGACGTTCCAGGGGCCGGGAAATACCTTTTGTGCCTTGAGAGAAGTTCACAAAGGAACTTGCGGCAACCATTCGGGAGCGGAATATTTGGTTTAGAAATTAATCAGGGCCGACTACTGCTGGATCGACATGGAGAAAGACGCGAAGGACTTTTTACAAAGATGCGACTGCTGCCAGAGACATGCACCAATGATCCATTAACCAGAAGAGCTACTTCATTCGGTCTTGTCCCATGGTCGTTCATGAAATGGGGAATGGATATCGTCGGTCTCCTGCCATGTGCACCTGATAAGTCCCAATTTATACCATTCATGACCGATTATTTATCTAAATGGATTGAATCTCAAGCTTTCGAGAAAGTCTAGGAAAAGTGGTCATTGACTTCATTTGGGACCACATAATATGACGATTCAGGATACTGGCCGAGATCGTATGCGACAATCCTCGTCAGCAAGGTAAATAAGTTCTTCGAAGATCACAATATTTAGAAAATACTATCAACACCAAACCACCCGAGTGGAAACGGACAAGCAAATCTACGAACAAGACCATTATCCAAAACCTGAAAAAGAGGTTGACCGATGACAAATGAAAATGGAAGGAAATGCTGACCGAAGTCCTGTGGGTGTAGCGTACGACTTCGAAATATAGTACCGGGGCCACCCCATTCTCACTAGTCTACAAAGTCGAATCCTTAATACCGATCGAGAGCCTCAGGTTCCAATATGTGACCGAAGAGTCGAATGGAGAGACCATGATCACGAGCCTGGAACTCTTGGATGAAAGGCGTGAGGCCGCCCTAGTTCGGTTGGCCGCCTAGAAACAATAGATAGTAAGATACTACAACCAAAGAGCCAACCTTGGACACTTCAAGATCGGGGACTTGGTGTTGAGAAAAGTAACATTACACACCCGGGACCCGAACGAGGGAAAGTTGGGACCGAATTGGGAAGGACCGTATCGAGTCATCGCAATTACCGGTAAAGGCTCATACAAACTTAAAGTAGGAAATTGTGTGAAACTACCAAATAATTGGAACGTAACTCACTTAAAGTGGTACTACTGCCAAGGTAAGATCTCGATTAATCTTTAATAATATTATGAATCAGACTAACACTTGCAGGCAATGGCCAAGGGAGAATGTGACTATTAGGTCTGAAAGCACGCGTTGCACACTTTTTCCTTGAACTGGTTTTGTCCCAAAATGTGTTTTTCGTCATAGTTTTGTAACGAGGCCACAGTAAATCGTGCTAACTTAGATTCGAAGACCGGTCTCAAACCGGAGTCAATGGGCACATCAATAGTATCCGGTCCTCTCAAACTCGACCTCGAATACTCAAACTCAAACTCGTACTTGAGTGGCCAAGGCTCGGTAGTTAGGATACATTGTAAGGGCCAAACGGTGGTAAGAACCATTCCCACGTAGCCCACCTTAGCCTTGATACAAATTTTTATCATGTACTTTATATATTGAATTTAAAGAAAGTTCTGCCTTGCTATTATACATTTTCTTGCCTCTTAAAACCTGGATCCTAAGAGCCCAAGGGCTTCCCCTATTCGGGGACTATCAAGACCAAGGGCTACCCCTACTCGGGGACTATTGAGCCCAAGGGCTACCTTACTCGGGGGCTATCGTCTGAAAAATTTCGGATAAACCGGGCTACTAAAATCCGAGAGCACTAAACCTACTAGACGGTGCCCAAAAACAAAAGGCTACGACCACCCAAAAAATGGCTCGGAGATGTCCGAAGCTTATATTCAAAAGTAAGGCCTTTTATAAAAATACAAAACTCGCTAAAAGGTTACCCTCAACAAAACATCCTCTCAAATCACTTAAGCATCTTGAAAAAATTTCCAGTCACACCGAGTATTCAAAGCCTCGAGCAAACAAAGTTGCATCGAAGTCAGGTTCCGTTCGAACTCCTAAAAAATGGACGCCCTATAACTACATTGGATTCTATGCTAAGGTAAATGCCAAAAGGCGTCCACGCATAATCTTCACCAAGACCCGACTCATTGCCATAGACGTCGACACCCTCTGAGCCCTCGAAATCCTCAAAGACTTCGGCACCTTCAGGATTGTATAACTTCTTTGCTTCAACCTCGAATTTCCTGGCTTCCTCAATTTCAACCGATAGGTCGAAACCTTGGGCTGATCTTCTCGAGGGTCTCTCTTCGAGATAGTTTCTTCATATATTCAACCCTTGCCTTCAGGAGGGATTCGGTTGCCTCCACACCGGCCTTGTATTGGGCCACCATTTCATCAGTATTAGCGGAAGTTGTATCCAACTTGGACTTCACTACCTCGTATTCTCTGCCGAGGGCATCCTGCTCTATGAAAGCCGAGCTCAATTGTGCTCGGAGATCGTCATTCAGCTAAGTCCACTTGTCAGCTTTCTCTTTCGCCACTCGGAGTTGGACCTCCACCGATGACAGCTTTGCTTTGGCAGTTTCCTTCTCCGAAGCCAGCAGGTCCATTTTGCTTTTCCACCCCTCAGTCATAGATTAGACCTCGTGCATCTCGATTCGGAGTTGGTCGAACTTCTGTTGGACCTGGTGTTGATACCCAATTTTTTCCTATGTTATTTTCAAAATGTATATATATCTTCAAAACAATGCATGGGCATCAAATCAATTAATATTTTTCCATAATTTCTGCATTTTTAAGAATTGTAATTTAATTTATCCCAGTATTTTTATTATATAAATAATTACTAATTGCATCAAAAATGGTTTTATGATAATTTTATTGATTAATTTTATCATTTTCTATTTACATTAAGCTTTAATTATTTCTTGAACAACCATATATATATATATATATATATATATATATTTTGGGTTATAATTGCAATAACTTTGCAATAATAATCCACACGTGCATAATTACCTTATTTCACAAGAAAATGACCTTTTATATTTTTATAATACTAAGTAATTATTTTAAATCATTTTGTATTTATAAATATCAATTTTTACCATTTATTAGCAATTTACGAATTATTTATCAAATTAATTGGGTATTTAACGAATAGCCACTTTTAATTTCGAACTTTAGCCAAATTATTACCCCCAAACCTATAAAATCATAGCCCAATACCCATAACCCAATTCTTCCAACCCGCCCCAACCCCAGATAGAATCCTGGCCGTTGATCTCAGAAGATCAACGGTCCAGGATCCATTTCCTCATTTAATTGCACCAAACGAGCCCTAAACCTAATCATTTTCCCCATTCTTCCGCCCCTGTTTCCCTTCCCTCCTCTATTCTCTCTGAAACTCTCCCTAACCCTAGCCCGCCGTCACCTGAAGCCCTTACTCCATGGGGTTTCCCTTCGATCTTAGGCCCCATCCGGCCTCCTACCTCTACTGGTTGTTCGATTTCTTTGTTGTTTGACGGAATCTCAAAGAGATTCAACTCAGACTCGGTCCAAACTCTTCATTCTCTCGATGAACCTGCATGTGTTCATCTCTATGTTTCTGCGTACTGTTATCTTCATGTTTATGGCTTTAAATCTCTGGTCCAAACTGGATTTTTCTCACCTCTGTCCATTTTTTAAAAAAACTAGTCACTTTCTACTCGAGTCTGTTCAGATCTCTATAGATCTGAGATGATTTTGAGTTTATATGATATTTCTCTTTAAAGATCTTCTCTTTTTCTCATTATTAACCGATTTTAGTTTTTCTCTAAAAAACAGGGTTACGTTTCTGCAAAAACCTTCTAAAGAGTTTGAGTGTTTTAACTCTGATTCTTTTTGTTTGCTCGACTGGTTTTCATATCTATGTTCTAATCCCTAGGGTTTCTAATCATTTCACTGTTTGTTCTGATATTTGCCCGTTATTCTTTGTCTCTGTCAATTAAAAAGGATTAACTGATTTGTTTTACCTAATTAGGATTCGAAATTACATTTTTTTGTTGAAATTGGTATTTCTCTGCGATTTTTCCTTATTTGTGACTCATAATTGGTACTACTTTTCTTAATTATGTTACTAGCCTGATTTTTGGGTTCTGGTTGTTTTGACCGGCCCATAAATGGTCTCTGGTTTGTTTGTTTACCTTATTAAACCTCAAACTTGGCTGTTAATTGATTCTCCTTAATTTAAGTGGTCCTTCCCGGATTCTGTTGTGTTAATTGATTGGGTCTAGCCCTAATTAACTAGTTAATTTGTTTGCATATTTTATTTGTGAACTCTTAATTTTCTTTGCCTTATTTGTTTCACTCTGCTGAATTCTATATAAACCTCCCCATTCTGATTTTTAAAACACTCGAACACATACAGAAAGATATAGAAAAACACATACACACACGCAAACTCTTACTCACACTCACAAATGTAGTTCTTTCTGTTACTTCTACTTGCTGCACTGTCTAGTCGGCTGAAAGCCAAGGCTAGATTCTTGGATTCCACTTGCCTTCACCTTCCGATTTGCTATCTCTTAACTGGTATGCCTCAATTTCTATTATCATGTTCTCTTCTATGTGCTGTGTAGTTAGTTTATTATGAATGTTAATATGCTTGTGTTTTGATATCTGATTCCTAACCATCTTTTTCATCAATCACTATGCCTTAGTTCTTATTATTTTATGTTATTCCATGTGTTTTATAGTAATAGCTTATTTCAGACTTCGATGCTCCTGTTTTCTATGTAGTTCCTGTCTATCTCCTTCTCAACTAGCATGCCTCAATTCATGTCCTGTTTTATGTGCTGATGATTTACCATAGCATGTTCCTGATCAATTCATGATTTATGTATACTTATTTCAAGACTAATGTGCTTTAAATTCCTGCTACCTTTTCTGTATGGCTGTCTGATTAGTCACTCAATTTCAGCATGTTTTCCTCTATTTAATACATGTCTGCATGATTCCACCTAGTGATAACCATTAAATCAAATTAACTCCAGCAATGTGAAACTTTGTTTTGATTCAATTACCTGGTACTTGCTTAGAAATTGTTTAGGATTTTTGAATGTGTGTGTGTTCAGTTCTGTTTATGATTCCAGTATTCCTGTTTTGTTGTGATTGTTTAATTACTGGTATCTATATCTGAACCCAATCTGCTGAAATATGGTTCTGTTCTGAAAATAAACTGGGTTTTTCATAAAACTATCCCTTTACCCTTATATACTATTTTCAACTTCTACTCTTAGCTATTTAAGGTCCTACCACCCCCAGTGTGAGCACTGCCTAGGGTACATGAGACTCCTCTGAACTCTGACACATTGGGGCTGGCCTTCCCAAACTTGTATACAAAACTGTTTTCTTTGAAAGGTTCTGGTGTGAGCATTGCCCGACGTCCCTGAGGCCCTTGGGAACTTTGACACACCAGAAGCCTATTGTGTGTTATGGACTACCTGTGGACATCAGACTTGCTTGAATGCCTGGCTTCCAGGTTGACATTGGGCCTGCCAAGGCTCCTTATAGTATAATGATTTTTCATTGTGTAATTTATTCATAATGGTCTGTAATGTAGTGCACACATAAGGTACATACTAGATGCTATTAGAACGCTCAGGTAATAATTGAAAAGGGGAGGGTAATTAGGTAGTAAAGAAGATGATGACATGTGAGCTAATGCTACGCGTTACACCTCAATTTGGGGAAGGTTACCGAGTATTGCATGGAAGTGATCCTATAGGCTAAATAAAACCTAGGACCCCTTTTAATTCTTGTTGTAAAGTAATACCTGTTTGATTTAAATTGTTCTGCTTTCCTTTAAAAAGACTAATTCACTTAGTTAAGTTTGGTCGGGACCCACCGTTGTGGACCTCAAGGGGTGTCTAACACCTTCCCCTCAAGGTAATTTCGATCCCTTACCCAATCTCTAGTGATGTAAACTAGTTTCACGAGTTATTTGCTTTAGGTGACCTAACGCACCTTAATCCGTTAGGTGGCGACTCTTCAAATCTCATACCCCATCCCAAAAGGAAGGGAGTTGTCCCAAAAATGTCGAAACCCCAGCCTCCGCGAGGGAAAAGGGGGCGCGACACCTGGGAGGTTTCGTCGTTAGTCGCCACGACTAGCTCCTCGTTTTTAATTTCAAAAACCCTTACCTTTTTTACCAGTTCGACATGTTCCCACCTCAGAGTCTAAGCTTCATTCTGATCCCTATCCAGCTCAGCTTGAAGGTCCTTGATGGCCCCGTTCAGGTCCTTGATGGACATGTCTTGTTGCTCATTGAGTAACTTGTAAATATCCTTCTTTCAAGCCTACTCTTGAACTCGAACTCATGCTGGTTGATCTCCGAGTGGTACCGGAGGAAGCTCTCGTGGTGAAGTATCGAGGCTTGCAAAACAACAAAAATAGTGAGAGATATCAAAACCTAAGTAAAACTCAAGAGGGAGTATTGACGCCTTACCTTGTTCAGCGCCTGTTGCACCTCATTGAAAAGACATGGTGTGCCCACCTCGTTCATCTTTGCTTGGTCCCCCTCGGTCACCAGGCACCAGAGGTAGCTGGCTATGCCCACGGGAGCAGATCAAACCCGGGCATCCCCTGGGATAGTAAGAATAATTGCTCTCTTACGACCAGGGCCTACACTCGGAGTGGGAAACTGATTAATCAATTTTAGGCTCAAACTCATCCCGCCAGCTTCCGAAGATATGTCCTTCTTCGGGACTTCCAGGTCGCCCATCTTGGAAAAGTCTTCCAAAGTGGACAAGTCCACACCATCGAAGAATGAATGAAGGGGGTCGTCCACGCCATGAACTCCTTTACTTGACTTATCCGAAAACATATTTCTGGACAAATGAGCAGACCTTTCCTTACTTGACTTGACAACAAAGCGGTCAAACCAGCCGGATCGACCAACAAATTATAGGCCAGAGAGATGGGCTCATTCGACTAATCAGTGATCCCTGGGCCCCGAATAAGCTACTCGACCGACTAAAGCTAAAAGGAGTTGCTTCTCTGGTGCCCTCTCTTTCTATCGCAGCCCCTTTCTTCTTTTTAACTCGAACTGTGGTACACGACCAAGTCCCGGCTTAGCAGTTCTTCAGCTAAAATCAACAGGCTAGGTTTGGAACCCTTGTCGCAGCCCTCGAGAAGCTGGAAAGTACCCATGTGGCACACCATCCACTGTATATCTGTCTAGTGAAGAGAGAATGGAAGAGACTCCGCCCCGGGCATCTGCAACGTCCTCCTTTGATAGACTCTCTAAGGGAAGAAGACCTAGCCCAGCTTTCTTTCCGAGCCATCAATAATTGCCGACTCTTTTCATGCTAGGGCCACCTCAAGCATGGACTCGGTGTAGGAGGGCGTCTCTATAATGTTTATTACACTGGTCGCTTCCTTCGGAGCGGAGCCGGCTTCTCGGAGGGTCCCATCCCCCATCTCCATATCAGTCGCTCGAGTGTAAGGGAGGTCGGCCTCATGAATCTTCCCCTCAGATTCCCCTTGTTCCCCCGCGAGGGTCATTCCGTGGGCGGCAAATGTCATCTTCTTCGGACTCATCCCTGAGCCGGAGAAGTGAGTTAGAATCCGGCACCTGGGAGTTGGTGTTCTTCTTGGGCTTACGATCCTGGGAAGCCTCCCTCTTCTTTGGCTTCACCTCGGAACTCGGGGAGCCCGAAGACTTCTCTTCCTCTCCTTCTCTTCCCCCGCAGCAGCCCCGTGTTGTCCTCCCCCCTTTCTGCGGCCTAGGTTCAGTGATCTTAGGCAAACCTGCAAAGGAAAAAGAAAGGGCAAGCGTTATGTATGTTCGAGGCGTAATAATAACTATTATAAGATGAGCCTTACCATGTGAAAGGCCCCCTATTGACCCATTAAAAGCTTGCGCCACGAGCGCTCAAAATACGACATTTGCTTGCAGATGCCTTTTATCCACTCCTTGAGACGGGGGGTCGCATTAGGAATCCATGCAATAGCTACACGATCACAAAACTGATGGTAAGAAAGGGAACAAGGAAAAAGTGACACTTAAGGAAAAAGTACACTTTCGAGATGCATTCCTCTTCTCGAGGAATTGTAGAAACTCGGGAGGGATCAAATCTTCCGTCTTTAACCGAACAAAGCGTCCTTACCAGCCTTGGTCTCGTTCCTCGTCAATGCTCGAGAAGGGGGCCTTGCTCGCCCACACGAGTGAGCTTTATTAGTCCCCCTCAGAAAATTCGGGGAGTATATAGACGGAGTAGGTGGTCGATGGTGATCTGACGAGACTCAGTGTTATTCAAAAAGTAATGGAGGAGGATCACGATCCTCCAAAGAGATGTATGGATTTTCCCAAGGCACACCTCGTATCTCTTGAATAAAGTCCAACATAACTGGGTCTACCAGGCCCAGTGTGAAGGGATAAGTGTAAACACTTAAGTACCCTTTCACTTGAGTGGTGATATCGTTCTCAGGACCGGCAACTACCACGTCCTTACCTCCCCGGTTGCAGTCCTCTTGGACAACGGGAAGGGTATCGTTGGTGACAGAGCATATATACCTCGATGCCCATTCACCTCGGTCTTGTTTGCACGAGGCTTTATCGACTTTGAAGTCGTCTAAGGTCGAGCATCCCCAAGGAATAAAGCTCTTCATGGGGGGCTCTAGGGACGATTCGGTGGCAACCACTCCGGTGGCAGCCACTTCGAGCAGCCTCTTTCAGAGCAACCTCCTCAGGAGCAACCTTCTCGGAAGCATCCATCTTGAGAACAATCACTTCAGGAAAGGTCGCCTCAGTACCTGTGACCGGTGAGAATATGAAGAGGCATCCTTTCCGGGAACTGATTTGGAAGTTTTAGCCATTACTATCTGAGAAAGTTTAAAAATTTACAAATATGAAGGTTTGAAGGAACAAGTTTGAAGGTTGAAGAAAAGAATATGAAGATTTGAAGGTAGGATATGGATCTGGATAAGAACCTAAGAACAATTATGAAGATTTGAAAATCAAAGATGAAAATATGAAGGATAAAAAAAAGAGCAAATGGTAGAAGCTTTTATAGGAGAAGTATGCGACATTTCACATTCGGGGTCGACCAGCCAATGGTTGACACGTGTCCGAAGTTAGAACGACATGA
The DNA here is from genome assembly GCA_005239495.1 of Nicotiana undulata. NCBI lineage: Eukaryota > Viridiplantae > Streptophyta > Magnoliopsida > Solanales > Solanaceae > Nicotiana > Nicotiana undulata. The sequence continues at coordinate 36,476 of ML284378.1, forward strand.
CTGATGGGACATTTCGCCTTCTTTGTCGTTTCGTTCATAACGTACGAAGGAAGGAACCGGGGAACATATGTCGTTTTTCATCATTTCGGCGAACCTAATCTCTAAGAAATGAGGGGACTATCTGTATACGGGTAAAACCAGGGGTAACCAACACCTTGACTTTCCGACGAGTCAAACGAAGTAATGACATGATTATATGGGTAAGTAATCGAAGTCGAGACGCCTCGTACTGAGGTCCGAACGGAGAGGTTGCCACCGGGCTTGATAAGACATTACTTCTCCAATCCCGGAACGAGCTCCGGGACCTTGGAAAACAATAACGGTTACACACGACCAATAGAGGGCCGCGATATCCGCACCCCGTTGGATATCACGGCGCAGATCTCGGCCCGTAGCCTCAGCGGAGCAGTGATTAACGGAAAATAGGATTTCTTACCTTTCTTAGAATGGTACTAGGTGAAACTCTCCTACTATATAGGGGAGGGGTAGTTTTTATTTAATAAAGAGACTGTAACACGCACGCCAAGGCAATATAGATTTGTTTTCTCTACTTTCCAGTTATTCAAAGTTCTTATTTTTTCTCATAGCTCTTCATACATTTTTGGCTCCGAGTCGAGGGAGAACAATCGTTAAGCTCAGATCCGAGCCCGGACTTAACATCACAACTGGTTTGATTGTTTATTTTATCTTTAATCCGCTTATCTAACGTCATTGATCACTTGCATTGAATTGTCCACATATCCTTAAAACCACATATAAATTTAATTGTTATCCATTTTTAAGGGTAAATAAAATTAGCAGAAACTTACTCATTTCTTATATTTATACGAAATTATATTAATGTATCACGGTTAAATTATAAACGAAGTGAAAATATATATCAAATTACAAACAAAGTTTAGTGAGAGAAGTCCTTATACAAATGCATATCATGCATTTATAGAATTGGTACAAATACACGTAAATTTTTATCAAAAGAACTGTGGGAAGTGAGAACTACGAAGGTGAAAGTAACATCCATATATAATGAGATGAGAGGTTGTCAATGTAAATGGAGATTCGGAAAATCTCTTAGAATGCTGACATGAAAGAGAGAGGGATGGAGGACTTAAGTGATTTGTTGTCATTTTCAACCTTTTACTGTTTCCATTCCCAAGCTTTTCCAGGTAAGAAAAAAATACATAGCTTTACTTGTATTAGACGGCAAAGAAAGTCTACCTAGACTTGCCCTAAATTCTTGTTCTAAGAAATTGATGGAAATTGAAATTATCAAATCCATCAACCAATAAAAAATATTAAGGCGATTTTCCAATAATGAATAGGCAACCCGAGTTATAGTACATATTAAAATGTTTGGACATTAACATATGGCTTGATTTATTCTACATGTTTCAGTTACATTATTTAAATGTGAATCCATGATTTAATGGCTGTTAATCAGGTGTACATAACTCTAATTTGTGTAATAAAATTTTCTAGTTCCCAAAAAAATGACGCGATTCTTTATTCTTGCAAACTTGTTATGTAACAAAGCATATTAGTTTACGACAAGATCAAACTTCTAATGAGACAAAGTTGCGATTTTTAGTTAGTAATACATTTTTATACATGTGTTCCACATCTTAGATAACCAAGTACCAAATTTCAAATGAGATCATTGAACTTGGGATTTTTAATAATTTAGTGTTACATTTTTATGTGTGTTTTCCTGTTTTTAGTACGGTGGGATAAGGGGTTATGGATGCACTAAGAGTCCGTTTGACTTAGCTGATTTAGAGTAGCTGATAAGTATTAGGTGCTAAAAAGCATTTTTAAATGTTGAAGTTGATCTAAAAAATAAGCAGTTACATGTTTAGATAAAAGTGCTAAAATTAATAATAAGCAGCAGAAACTGTTTGATTGAAAAGTGCCGATAAACTCTTTTTATGTTAAAATGACTTTATAACAATTTATACTATTAAAAATATCATATTCTTCAAAATTTAAGATTCTACATAGATTTTACCTATTTATCATGTTATTTTAATAATAAAAATGATTAGATAATATCATTTTTAATAAATATAATTTATGTTATGATAAGTATACAATCATAAATTGGAAGGGCTGGAGTATAACTTTACAAAACATATGAAAAAACCCTTAAATAATGCACATAGTGTTTGTAGAGAAGAAACAAGCACTTAATATGTGTTGAAGAACTGGATAGAGTAAAACTATACGAAGAATTTTTGTTTTAAAAAGAAGTATTTTAGGGAAGAATCGTAAATATTTTGGTCAAACATAAAGTGCTTATAAGCTGGAATTTGATAAGTTGAGGGCTTTTGGCTTTTTGCTTATTTTTGGCTTATAAGCACTTAACGCATAAGCTCTTTTAATTTTACCAAATGCGTAGATAAGCCAAAAAGTGCTTATAAGTCAGTTTGACCAACTTATAAGCTTAGCCAAACATCCTCTAAGTGCAGGGCTGGCTCCAAATTTGGGGTTCCCCATTTTTTAAAAATATTCAATTTATAGGTACTTAAAAAATAATATTTAATACTTGTAATACAAAAGTAGAATTTTTCATATAAAAGGAATTTCTTTTCTAAATATATAATAAAATAACAATTTGAATTACTTAAAATGGGTCGATGAATAGTTTTTCCGACGTTTCAATTGAGTTAATTTGACAATTCCTTTTTACTCATTATAACATGTAAAAGTTTTTCTTTCCCTTCCTTAATTTGTCCAAGTCAAACTTTTTTCCCCAATCTCTTCATATTTCAGAAATCTCTGCATATTTATTGTCTTTCTCTTTGATATTCTTACTCATCTTCTTTTCCAAGATTTCATTAGTTAAAATGTTCAAGTTCAGCAGTACTTTTATGCTTTAATAGTTCTATACTTCTATTGCTCTATAAAATCTTACATATGATCTACAATGTCTCAAGAAAAAGACTCAATGAGTTGACTATATTATCAATTGAAAATGAATAATTAAAGGAAAACGATTATATTTATTAGCAATATATCCCAACAAGCTAGAAGATTAGAATTTATATAATATGTAAATTTAAAAAATTTAGGTCTTACATTAAATTTTAACTTCAGAACGGGAGTCTTAGGTCTATTTTATTTTTCCATATATGACCAAGCAAGAGTACTAAAAACTAAACTCGTATAGGATATTGTTTTCATCAAAACAAGTCTACATCCTAGTGTTATAGTAAAAAGAGCCTTTTGTATTTTTATCTAACATATTATATACTTTGGTTCCTTCTTTATAGTATATATTCACATGTCGGGCGAGTTTGGAGGGAAACATATTCCCCCGGTTACTATTTTCTCCGGTCTAAAATAAATAATTTTTTTTGGATGTTTTCTCACAAATTAAGAAATTCACCTTTGTAACGATCCGACCGGTCATTTTGTGTTCTAGAACCCCGTACTCCTAAATGAGACTCCCCGTAGTTACTTTTACTGATTTATATCTTGCGGGGATGGTTGGTTCGAGGTTTGGAGGAGTTTGGAGTGGTATAGGAACACTTAGTTTCTTAAGGTTGGCCTTAAAGGTCAAAGTTTGACTTCGGTCAACATTTTTAGTAAACGACCTCGGAATCGAGATTTGAAAGCTCCAGTAGGTTCGTATGATGGTTTCAGACTCGGGTGTATGTTCGGAACGGGCTTTGGATGACCCGGGAGCGTTTCGCCGACAAATAGTTAAATATGATTCCTTAAGTTCAAAAATTGAGGTTTGGAACGTCTTTTTATGTTGTCGAGGTCCGAACGGAATTCCGAGACCGAGAATAGTCCTGTCATGTCATTTATGACTTTCTCGCAAAATTTGGCGTCATTCCGAGTAGTATAGGTATGTTTCGGCGTGTTGAAAGCGAAATCAAGAACTTAAAGTTCTTATGTTGACTTCAATTGGTTTTGGAGTATGATTTTTAGATTTAGTGTTGTTTTGGACGTTCCGAAGGATCGAGCGAGTCCGTAATATGATTTAGGACTTGTTGGTATATTTGGACTGGGCCTCGGGTGGGCCCGGATGCCATTCGGACATCGCGCGAGGCAAACCAAGCTCTAAAAGAGCTGATGGTGCACCAGATCTGGTGCGACCACACCTGCGAAGGATCAGCCGCAAGTACGAGACCGGAGGTGCGGTCGAAGCCTCGCAGGTGCGGCCTTAGAGGGGCTGCCCATTTTCCGCAGGTGCGGGCTTTTCTCCGCAGGAGCGGACTCGCAGGTGCGATGCCAGCCTTCCCTTTCCTTTTCCGCAGGTGCGAGCATTGGCTCGCAAATGCGAGACCGTGGGTGCGGTCCTTGATCCGCATGTGCGAAAACCCTGAAGGCAGTGTAGTCGTTTTAAATGCGGGACTTAGGCATTTTTAGACCATTTTCTTTCATCTTGGACGACTTGGGGAGCTTTCAAAGGGGAGATTCGACCTAGCAATTGTAAGGTAAGTAATTTCTACTAGAAAACGAGTTTAATACTTGAATTTTGGGTAGATTAACACACAAAAATTATTAGAAATCATGGGTTTAGAGTAAAACCTAGGGTTTTGATAAAAATGAGAATTTACCAAGGAATTTGTTATAAAATCATGCAAAAACTATATAATAGTGATCCTTAGGTTATGGGTGACTATTTCCCTTGAAAATTTCCGGGATACAAACATGTGGGCCCGGGGGTACATTTTGGGATTTTGCAAATTAGGTTGAGGTAACCATTTAAATAGGAGAATTGTGAACTTTTGGACATAGATTGATTTATTTATATAATGTTTGGCTAGTTTCGAGTTCTCGGACGACGAATTTGGAGATTCAGGCGCATTCTTGACCCGGGGAGTAGGCTTGAAACGAGGTAAGTCTCGTTTCTAACCTTGTAAGAGGGAATTGTTCCCATAGGTGAAGTAATGTCATTATTTGTGGGGACTACGTACGTACGAGGTGACGAGAGTCCGTGCGTCGTGACTATTCTTGTTATGTCCGGGTAGTTAGGTTCACACCATGCTTTGTGGATTCCATTAATTAAACTATATGCCATGTGATTTCTTTGTATGCAAGTTTGTTTTCAAGAAATCCTAGAACTTGGTGTTTTCAAACGAATTATTATTTTGGAAAAGGATTTAAAGAAAAATATTATGTTTGTGTGTGACCGCTTCGCAATTTATATTCCGCGAGCGGAGTGATTCTTTCCACTATTCCCATGGGAGCGGGGCGTACGCGACGACAGGTTAATAGATGCATCTATGGTTCGCGCCGTTCGACCTTTCGGCAGTGCACATTTATTATTATGTTGGTTCAGACCGTTTTTCCTCGACCCATTATGCGCATGCTATTTGCTTGATATTTTTCATGGCTGTTAAACCATTAGATATCTGGGAAGACAAATTGAAATTCATATGTTGGTGCTTCACCATGTAAATAGATTTTGTGGTTATGTTTGATATTCATTGTTTTACTATCCACGTGTACTTGTTATTTACCTTAAATTTTACTTAAATATACTGTTTGGACTCTAGTAAGTGTCAAGTCGACCTCTCGTCACTACTTCTTCGAGATTAGACCGAATACTTACTGGGTACATATTATTTATGTACTCATGCTACGCTCTGTACTTAATTTTTACAGGTTTTGAGGCAGGTGCATCTGGGTGTCAGTCAGGAGCTCGTCCTTGATTGCTCTTCGTTGAGGCTTCACGGTGAGCTGCTTCTCCTGACGACATTCAACATCACTCCGGAGCCTTTCTTTTGCTATTTTTGTCTATATCCGCTCAGACAGTAGGATAGTCTTTTATTTCTTTTGATTATACTTTACTAAATGCCTGTAGATTTGTGACATTAGTTCCTGACACACACATTGGTAGACTATTCTTCTGGGATGTAATTATTAAATTATAACTTCTTTTGGTCATTTCAGCTTAAAATTGCCTAAGTTATTCGTTATTACCGAATGTCTTAAATTTAAACCAAGTAAATGTTAGAATATTTTGGTAAAATAAATGAAACTCACTAGTGGATTAAATGCTGGCTTGCCTGACAACGGTGTTGGGCGCCATCGCGACCTGAGTTAGGATTTGGGTCGTTACAACCTTTTAGCATTAATTAGCAATGAGGTTCACCATATTAATCTTTACTATCTCACATATACACTCCTAACACATATTCCAACACTATTTACTCCAAGGACAATGTAGAAAAAAAATAATTAATTCATTCTTGAACTCTGGAAAAATTACTTATTTTGGACCACAAAAAAATACCAAAAAATTACTTATTTTAGATCGGAGAGAGTATGTCATAATTCAAATTGTAATATTATGAGCTTGAATCTATTACTTCCCATCGCTTTGTTTGTCATAATTTGACTTGGCACAAAATTTAATAAAAAGTGAAAAATTAAATTTGCGGTCTTAAGTATGTTAGAGTATAATATTAAGTTTCTGTAGACCTTTGTGGTCCGCCCTTCTTCGGATCACATACATAGCGGGAGCTTTAGTGCAACAGACTGCTCTTATAAGACTTGAAATTTATGGTTTTAAATATATATACCGTGATATTTACGTGATTATAAAAACTTCTAATTTAAAAAATATAAAAATGTGCAATTAATCTTCTTGAAACACACTAGTAAGAAAATAGTGTCAAATAAAGTAGATTGGAAGGAATATAAGTTTAATTCTTTCCTATTAAGTATATTAACTATAACTATGTCAAACCTTACATATTCTAAGAACTGGTAAACTATTTTCTACAGGCTGAAATAAAGTTAATCTTCTGACTATGTATTTTCCTGATTGGCAAACATATCTGGAAAATATTAAAATTTGCGAATATCTGTTAACCAGTTGATTACGCCGTTTTAACATGTCGGTAATAGAATAAACTAACAGTTTAAAGATAATTATGCAATGAATTCAATAATACCATGATGAAAATTAAATTGAAATTGTGAATAGAAGGCATATCAATTATGTTTGATCAGTACGCTAGGAGACAATAACATACTACACCCTTTGTCTCATATGACGTGTCTTTATTTTTCTTTTACACGCCCTTTAAAAAATATTTTTTTCGATTCATATTAAGTGATTTTTTAGTTGTTTACACAGATTAAGAAATCCAACTTATAATATTAATTAGTATTTCCTTCGGTCCCAAATAAGTGATTTTTTGGCCTTTTTTTGTTGTGGTCCAAAATCAGTGATTTTTCCAGATTTCAAGAATGAATTAATTATTTTTTTCCTACATTGCCCTTGGAATAAATAGTGTTGGAGTATGTGTTAGGGGTGTTTATGTGAGATAGTAAAGGTTAATATAGTCAATTTAATTGCTAATTAATGCTAAAATATAGATTTCTTAATCTGTGTGAAAACATCCAAAAAATCACTTATTTTAGACCGGAGAGAGTAGTGAAATTGACCATATTAACATTTACTAGCTGTTCACATAACATTCCTAACACATACTCCAATGTTATTTACTCAAAGGACAATGTAGGAAAAAAATAATTAATTAATTCTTAAAATCTAGAAAAATCAGATATTTTGGACTACAAAAAAAGGGCCAAAAGGACCGGAGGGAGTATTAATTAGGAAAAGGAATAGCTTATTCTACCCTTATTTATATCTTAAGATATAATTTCTCTTCATTTAATAGTTATTCTATTAATGTATTATCTCTATTTTTAAAGACAATTATTATCAGGAGTAAAACAGGACACAAACAATTAGTATTTTCTTGAACTTTTAAAATGATAGATAATTTAAGACTGTTATTTTAAATAACTACAATTATTAATATAAGACGGACGAAGCAATAATTAGTTTTTTTCTTTTTTCAGACTAAGTTGCTTTGATGCGGAGAATATGACAAATTCACAAAAGTAATCAAAGTGATAAAGACGAGGCATGGGATAGCCATCGTTGAATGTCGTATTCAACAACGTATTTAGTTGTTTTGACTAAAGTGAAATTCACAATTCTCCAAATCTTAGGAAATTTTCTCTTAAAGTTTGGTTCCTTTCGTTACCAAAAAATGAAAGGGACGTCGGATTGTGAGTTCTCAATCTGATGATTGAATGTAACAAATCATCGCGAATGATCATAGCACAGAATTAAATATAATTTATTTTGATTATGAAAATGATTTTAATTTTTTGTGTGAATATATTTTATATGTATTAAACGAATCAAGTATAAATAAATATTTTATTTCGACTTAATAAAATAAACTCACTAACTATTAAATGTACTTATATTCTTAATCTTGATATAATTATTATTAGATGCGTATATTATTATTGTTTTAATTTATTAAAAGCGAGATCCTTTCGCGAGTTAATATGCCTAGTAAATTGGATAATAATAATATAATGTACATTGCAAAGTAATAGTCAGTCGATGTAAACCATGTCTCAGTTTAGATACTGATGATACACTTTTATGAAAGCTTATAAGTTTTCATGTGTAACCCGGTCGGTGGATCTTGTATCCGACACATGAAATAAGTTAAGCAAAAATTTAATGGACATAATCAATAAATAAAGTTGTCAGTAATTTAATTTAATTGGTTAGTATCTGAATCTTAAGATGGGGAGTTAAATAAGATTTAGTGAATGAATTTCGAAATTGAATAAGGAGTGTAATTATGAATCTTTAGTGGAACAATACGTAATTAATTGTGGTGGATAATAATTTTAAAAATTAAAAATTAATTCCATAATTGGAAGCCTTGTTAATTAAAGTATGTGGTACATGTTGTGCCTAAATAATATGAAATAAAGGAATCCTTTTTATCGTAGAAAGGAAAATCTAATAAGTTTGGAAAAAAGTTTTAACCCTTAAAACTTGTGCTATAAATACATAAGGTTTTCACCCTAGAGGAGGGAACAAGGTGGCCGGAATTTTCAGCCTATTTTCCTAGAAAATTTTGCCCACACGAAATTACTATTCTCCAGATATCATGTGGGTAACAGAGTAGAAGACCATGGAACGTTCAGAGATCGTGATAGTGCAGGTGGTGGAGATTTCATTGAGTTGCTGTGTAATTAGAGGCTCACGTTGTGAGCATATGATTTTTCACCTACTAAATACTCCTACAAAATTCGATTAATAAATTAATTTTATAGATTTTTGTTGAATTTTAGTGTTTATTTGTGAATTATTTGTATCGCAGGGTCATAATTCATCTTTTAAATTTTTTATAAAATAACAAAAATATTTTTAAATTGCATAAGTAGGTTTGATTCAATTTAATACTTAGTTGTCTAATTCAATCATTTTTATTAGGAAAAATTATAAAATTGCTTTTAAATAATTAGGAATGTTAATTAATTGTTTCACTTTTAATTAATTCATTAATTAAGTTATAATTGGATGAAGTTAGGTTAAAACTAATTATGATTGATTAGATTTATTTAAATTAATTTAATTAGTTTAACCTAAGTGTCCAAAGACTAAAAGACTATGAGAACCGGACCTGGGCCAATGCACCCAGGCCCAAAACTCCCTTCTCACTACCCAAATACCCCCTAGCCCAAACAAAAAATCGGTCCAAACCCATGTCCACCCCAAACGACCCCGTTTTAAGGCTGATTCAATCCCAACTGTTGATCTTCCCAGATCCAACAACTGGGAACTACCCATCCAATAATTATATAATTGTCCTAACCATTACTGTGATGACCCAAAAGGTCATCTTATGTAATTTAAGCTATATCTGTGTTTCGAGACTCCGAGAGCCTCCGTTAGTCTCACCTCGTTATGCGTGCGCATCCCGAGCGTGTAGCCGGGAAGCTATTATGTAAAAATTTGATGAAAATGAGTTTTGATAATTAATAAATGAATATAGTTGACTTTGGTCAACATTTCTGGTAAACGGACCTGGACCTGTGATTCGACGGTCCCGGAAGGTCCGTAGGAAAATATGGGACTTGGGCATATGCTCGGAATCGAATTCCGAGGTCCCAAGCCCGAGAAATGAATTTTTAGAAGAAATTATTTTCTGAAAATAATAAAGGATTTTGAAAAATAAAAATATGTGAAAAACCGTGTTACCGAGTCCGTATTATGGTTTCGGAGCCCGGAACATGTTTATTATATATGACTTGTCTTATTTGTAAAATTTGGTGAAAAACGGGCGTGAATTGAGTGGTTTCGGATCAAAATGAGGTTTTGAGGTTTTAAAGAACTTGAAATGTGGCTTGGAAAGTGGTGTGATGTTCCCGAGGTCCGAGTGAGATTCCGAGACCGGGAATAGTTCCGTGGTGTCATTTATAACTTATCAGCAAAGTTTGAAGTCATTCCGAGCAGGTTAGGCCGGTTCAATGTTTTGAAATGAATTCTAGAATTTTAAGTTCTTAAGATTTGATTAAATAAATTTTGGGGTTGGATTTCGAGTTCCGTTGTTGTTTTTCGTGCTCCGAAAGTTCGAGCGAGTCCGCTTAGTGATTTAGGACTTGTTGGTATATTTGGACGGGGGCTCGGGTGGGCCCAGGTGCCTCCCGGACCCCGCGCGAGGCCAAAAACCAGCAAAAAACCACTGCTGGTGTGACCGCAGGTGCGGGACCGCCCCTGCGGTCCCAGCCTCTTAGGAGCGATCCCCAGCCTTTTGCCCAGAGTCCGCAGGCGCGAGACTCATCTCGCAGGCGCGAGACCGCAGACGCGATCCAGGCCCTCGCAGGCGCGTGATTTTTCCGCAAGGGCGACCAAATCCCCGCAGGAGCGGCCTCCGCAAGAGCGGATCCTTTTCCGCAGGAGCGGCCCCTTCTGGGCTGGCCCAAGACCGCAGGTGCGACCATTTTTCCGCACCTGCGGTACCGCAGGTGCGATTAATTTTCCGCTGGTGCGAAAATCGCCTAGTTAATTCTAATTCCTAAGTCCAAAACAGAACACTTGCACGGGAATTATTAAAAGTTCAGCCCTTCCTCCATCCCCAACCTCCATTAGCGAGCCTTGAGTCCATTTTTCCTCCCTTGCTACTCGGGTAAGCTTCGTA
>ML284380.1:907-11571 GCA_005239495.1 Nicotiana undulata
AAACCTCCAACCCGTGTGTAAAAATGGTGAAAAAGGACAAATTTCGCGAAGGCTGCCTTTTATAGTTCTGCCCAGGCATTTCCGCAACAGCGGTATTTTTCTCGCACCTGTGACTCCGCAGGCGCGACATTTTGACCGCACCTGCGAAAGACACTTAAACGCCCAGGCTCCGCGCCTGCGATCTCTTTACCGTAACGGCGGGCCCACAGGGGCGACACATTGACCGCACTTGCGATCCTTCACTTAACACTCAGAGCCCGCACCTGCGAACCCATCTCCCTCACCTGCGACCTTGCAGGTGCGATCTTCCTTCCGCCCTTGTGACTAATTTCCGCCCTTGCGCCTTCACCCTCGCACCTGCGGCCCAAGCATCGCAGGTGCGATCGCACCAGCAGTAGCAGCTTCAGCTGCACTTCAAGTTCCAATTTCCTCCGTTTAACGCCCGAAATCAAACCCGAGCCCCTCGGGACCCGAACCAAACATACCAACATATCAAACAGGGTTATTCAAACTTAGTCGAGCCATTAAAACACCAAAAACCACATCAAAACCATAAATTCTCATCCAATTCAAGCCTATGATTCCCAAAAACTTCCGAAACACGCATTTGATCAAAAACCCAACCAACCCATCTCCGAATGACTTGAAATTTTGCGGGCAAGTCCAAAATGACCTAACGGAGCTACAAAAACTCTCAGAATCTCATTCCGACCCTCGGATCAAAATCTCGCCTATCAACCGGAATTCGCCAAAATACTAACTTCGCCAATTCAAGCCTAATTCTACACCGGGCAGCCTAAAAATATTTTGAACACACTCCTAAGTCCCAAATAACCTAACGAAGCTATCCAAACATTAAAATTCGCATTCCGAGGTAGTTTACCAATAAGTCAACTGCGAGTTGACTTTTCCAACTCTAAAGCTCTTGTTAGAGACTAAGTGTCTAAATCCACTCTATTTTCACTCCGAACCCGAACCAACCAACCCCAAAACTTCATGAACAGTCTAACCGAGCTACTACAAGATAGAAATAAAGGAATAGATGTGTATAATGCGTAACGACGGACCGGGTCGTTACAGCCTGACAGTCGTTGGGTTCAATATTAACTTTTTTCACCCAGCAAGGTTGGTCGTTGGCACACAATTTAGGAGTATGTTTGAATGAGAATGATTTGAGTACCTTTTTCATCATTGTGCAAAACACATTGTCAGTATATTCCAACAATCGGTTAGCTAAATTTGCTTTAGGGCTGCCTGACAGTCGTTGGGTTCAATATTAACTTTTTTCTTTACCTATCAAGGTTGGTTGTTGGCACACAAGTTTTAGAATATGTTTGAATTAGAATGAATTGAGTACCTTTTTCATCATTCTGCAAAACACATTGTCTAAAGATTTCTACCATTTGTTAGCTAAATTTTCTTTAGGGCAGCCTAACAGTCGTTAGGTTTAATGTTAACTTTTTTCTTACCCATCAAGGTTGGTTGTTGGCACACAAGTTTTGGAGTATGTTTGAATGAGAATCAATTGAGTACCTTTTTCATCATTGTGCAAAACACATTGTCTATAGATTTCAACCATATGTTAGCTAAGTTTTCTTTAGGGCTGCCTAACAATCGTTGGGTTCAATGTTTACTTTATTCTATACCCATCAAGGTTGGTTGTTGGCACACATGTTTTGGAGTATGTTTGAATGAGAATGATTTGAGTACCTTTTATATCATTGTGAAAAACGCATTGTCAATCGATTTCAACCATTTGTTAGCTAATTTTGCTTTAGGGTTGCCTCACCGTCGTTGGGTTCAATATTAACTTTTTTCTTTACCCATTAAAGTTGGTCTTTGGCACAGACGTTTTGGAGTATGTTTGAATGAGAATGATTTGAGTACCTTTTATATCATTGTGCAAAACGCATTGTCAATAGATTTTCACAATCTGATAGCTAATTTTTCTTTAGGGCTGCCTGACAGTCGTTGGGTTCAATATTAACTTTTTTCTTTACCTATCAAGGTTGGTTGTTGGCACACAAGTTTTGGAATATGTTTGAATGAGAATGAATTGAGTACCTTTTTCATCATTATGCAAAACACATTGTCTAAAGATTTCAACCATCTGTTAGCTAAGTTTGCTTTAGGGCTGCTTGACAATCGTTGGCCTCAATGTTAACTTTTTTCTTTATCCATCAAGGTTAGTTGTTGGCACACACGTTTTGGAGTATGTTTGAATGAGAATGATTTGAGTACCCTTTTCATCATTGTGAAAAACGCATTGTCAATCGATTTCAACCATCTGTTAGCTAATTTTGCTTTAGGGCTGCCTCACCGTCGTTGGGTTCAATATTAACTTTTTTCTTTACCCATTAAGGTTGGTCGTTGGTACACACGTTTTAGAGTATGTTTGATTGAGAATGATTTGAGTACCTTTTATATCATTGTGCAAAACGCATTGTCAATAGATTTTCACAATCGAATAGCTAATATTTCTTTAGGGCTGCCTGACAGTCGCTGGGTTCAATATTAACTTTTTTCTTTACCTATCAAGGTTGGTTGTTGGCACACAAGTTATAGAATATGTTTGAATGAGAATGAATTGAGTACCTTTTTCATCATTATGCAAAACACATCGTTTAAAGATTTCAACCATCTGTTAGCTAAATTTTATTTAGGGCTACCTGGCAATCGTTGGGTGCAATGTTAACTTTTTTCTATACCAATCAAGGTTGGTTGTTGGCACAAATGTTTTGGAGTATCTTTATATGAGAATGATTTGAGTACCTTTTTCATCATTGTGCAAAACGCCTTGTCAATCGATTTCAATCATCTGTTAGCTAATTTTGCTTTAGGGCTGCCTAACAATCGTTGGGTTCAATAATAACTTTTTTCTTTACCCATCAAGGTTGGTCTTTGGCATACAATTTAGGAGTATGTTTGAATGAGAATGAATTCAGTACCTTTTTTATCATTTTGCAAAACACATTGTCTAAAGATTTCTACCATCTGTTAGCTAAATTTGCTTTAGGGCAGCCTGACAGTCGTTAGGCTTAATGTTAACTTTTTTCTTTACCCATCAAGGTTGGTTGTTGGAACACAAGTTTTGGAGTATTTTTGAATGAGAATGAATTGAGTACATTTTTCATCATTGTGCAAAACACATTGTCTATAGATTTCAACCATATGTTAGCTAAGTTTGCTTTAGGGCTGCCTGACAATCGTTGGGTTCAATTTTAACTTTTTTCTTTACCCATCAAGGTTAGTTGTTGGCACACACGTTTTGGTGTATGTTTAAATGAGAATGATTTCAGTACCTTTTTCATCATTGTGAAAAACGCATTGTCAATCGATTTCAACCATCTGTTAGCTAATTTTGCTTTAGGGCTTCCTCACCGTCGTTGGGTTCAATATTAACTTTTTTCTTTACCCATTAAGGTTGCTCGTTGGCACACACATTTTGGAGGATGTTTGAATGAGAATGATTTGAGTACCTTTCATATCATTGTGCAAAACGCATTGTCAATAGATTTTCACAATCTGATAGCTAATTTTTCTTTAGGGCTGCCTGACAGTCGTTGGGTTCAATATTAACTTTTTTCTTTACCTATCAAGGTTGGTTATTGGCACACAAGTTTTGGAATATGTTTGAATGAGAATTAATTGAGTACCTTTTTCATCATTATGATAAAAAACATTGTCTAAAGATTTCAACCATCAGTTAGCTATATTTGCTTTAGGGATACCTAACAATCGCTGGGTTCAATGTTAACTTTCTTCTATACCCATCAAGGTTGGTTGTTGGCACACAAGTTTTGGAGTATGTTTGAATGAGAATGATTTAAGTACCTTTTTCATCATTGTGCAAAAGGCCTTGTCTATCGATTTCAATCATCTGTTTGCTAATTTTTATTTAGGGCTGCCTGACAGTCGTTGGGTTCAATATTGACTTTTTTCTTTACCCATCAAGGTTGGTCGTTGGCACACAATTTAGGAGTATGTTTGAATGAGAATGATTTGAGTACCTTGTTCATCATTATGCAAAACACATTGTCAGTATATTCCAACAATCGGTTAGCTAAGTTTGCTTTAGGGCTGCCTGACAGTCGTTAGGTTCAATGTTAACTTTTTTCTTTACCCATCAAGGTTGGTTGTTGGAACACAAGTTTTGGAGTTTGTTTTAATGAGAATGATTTGAGTACCTTTTTCATCATTGTGCAAAACGCCTTGTCAATCAATTTCAATCATCTGTTAACTAATTTTGCTTTAGGGCTGCTTGACAGTCGTTGGGTTCAATATTAACTTTTTTCTTTACCCATAAAGGTTGGTCTTTGGCACACAATTTAGGAGTATGTTTGAATGAGAATGAATTCAGTACCTTTTTCATCATTCTGCAAAACACTTTGTCTAAAGATTTTTTCCATCTGTTAGCTAAATTTGCTTTAGGGCAGCCTGACAGTCGTTAGGTTTAATGTTAACTTTTTTCTATACCCATCAAGGTTTGTTGTTGGCACACAAGTTTTGGAGTATGTTTGAATGAGAATGAACTGAGTACCTTTTTCATCATTGTGCAAAACACATTGTCTATAGATTTCAACCATATGTTAGCTAAGTTGGCTTTAAGGCTACCTAACAATCGTTGGGTTCAATGTTAACTTTTTTCTTTACCCATCAAGGTTAGTTGTTGGCACACACGTTTTGGAGTATGTTTGAATGAGAATGTATAGAGTACCTTTTTCATCATTGTGCAAAACACATCGTCTATAGATTTCAACCATATGTTAGCTAAGTTTGCTTTATGGCTGCCTGACAATCGTTGGGTTCAATGTTAACTTTTTTCTTTACCCATCAAGGTTAGTTGTCGGCACACACGTTTTGCAGTATGTTTGAATGAGAATGATTTGAGTACCTTTTTCATCATTGTGAAAAACGCATTGTCTAAAGATTTCTACCATCTGTTAGCTAAATTTGCTTTAGGGCAGCCTAACAGTCGTTAGGTTTAATGTTAACTTTTTTCTTACCCATCAAGGTTGGTTGTTGGCAGACAAGTTTTGGAGTATGTTTGAATGAGAATGATTTGAGTACCTTTTATATCATTGTGAAAAACACATTGTCTATAGATTTCAACCATATGTTAGCTAAGTTTGCTTTAGGGCTGCCTGACAATCGTTGGGTTCAATGTTAACTTTTTTCTATACCCATCAAGGTTGGTTGTTGGCAGACAAGTTTTGGAGTATGTTTGAATGAGAATGATTTGAGTACCTTTTATATCATTGTGAAAAACGCATTGTCAATCGATTTTAACCATCTGTTAGCTAGTTTTGCTTTGGGGCTTCCTCACCGCTGTTGGGTTCAATATTAACCTTTTTCTTTACCCATTAAGGTTGGTCGTTGGCACACACGTTTTGGAGGATGTTTGAAAGAGAATGATTTGAGTACCTTTCATATCATTGTGCAAAACGCATTGTCAATAGATTTTCACAATCTGATAGCTAATTTTTCTTTAGGGTTGCGTGACAGTCGTTGGGTTCAATGTTAACTTTTTACTTTACCCATCAAGGTTAGTTGTTGGCATACACGTTTTGGTGTATGTTTGAATGAGAATGATTTGAGTACCTTTTTCATCATTGTGAAAAACGCATTGTCAATCGATTTTAACCATCTGTTAGCTAAGTTTGCTTTAGGGCTGCCTAACAATCGTTGGGTTCAATGTTAATTTTTTTCTTTACCCATCAAGGTTAGTGGTTGGCACACACGTTTTGGAGTATGTTTGAATGAGAATGATTTGAGTACCTTTTTCATCATTATGAAAAACGCATTGTCAATCGATTTCAACCATCTGTTAGCTAATTTTGCTTTAGGGCTGCCTCACCGTCTTTAGGTTCAATATTAACTTTTTTATTTACCTATTAAGGTTGGTCGTTGGCACACACGTTTTGGAGTATGTTTGAATGAGAATTATTTGAGTACCTTTTATATCATTGTGCAAAACGCATTGTCAATAGATTTTCACAATCATATAGATAATTTTTCTTTAGGGCTACCTGACAGTCGTTGGGTTCAATATTAACTTTTTTCTTTACCTAAAGACGGTTAGTTGTTGGCACACAAGTTTTGGAATATGTTTGAATGAGAATGAATTGAGTACCTTTTTCATCATTATGCAAAACACATTGTCTAAAGATTTCAACCATCAGTTAGCTATATTTGCTTTAGGGATACGTAACAATCGTTGGGTTCAATGTTAACTTTCTTCTATACCCATCAAGGTTGGTTGTTGGCACACAAGTTTTGGAGTATGTTTGAATGAGAATGATTTAAGTACCTTTTTCATCATTGTGCAAAAGGCCTTGTCAATCGATTTCAATCATCTGTTTGCTAATTTTTCTTTAGGGCTGCCTGACAGTCGTTGGGTTCCATATTAACTTTTTTCTTTACCCATCAAGGTTGGTCGTTGGCACAAAATTTAGGAGTATGTTTGAATGAGAATGATTTGAGTACCTTTTTCATCATTGTGCAAAACACATTGTCAGTATATTCCAACAATCGGTTAGCTAAATTTGCTTGAGGGCTGCCTGACAGTTGTTAGGTTCAATGTTAACTTTTTTCTTTACCCATCAAGGTTGGTTGTTTGCACACAAGTTTTGGAGTTTGTTTTAATGAGAATGATTTGAGTAACTTTTTCATCATTGTGCAAAACACATTGTCTAAAGATTTTAACCATCTGTTAGCTAAATTTGCTTTAGGGCTACCTGGCAATTGTTGGTTCAATGTTAACTTTTTTCTATACCCATCAAGGTTGGTTATTGGCATACAAGTTTTGGAGTATGTTTGAATGACAATGATTTAAGTACCTTTTTCATCATTGTGCAAAACGCCTTGTCTATCGATTTTAATCATCTGTTAGCTAATTTTTCTTTAGGGCTGCCTGACAGTCGTTGGGTTCAATATTAACTTTTTTCTTTACCCATTAAGGTTGGTCGTTGGCACACACGTTTTGGAGTATGTTTGAATGAGAATTATTTGAGTACCTTTTATATCATTGTGCAAAACGCATTGTCAATAGATTTTCACAATCATATAGATAATTTTTCTTTAGGGCTGCCTGACAGTCGTTGGGTTCAATATTAACTTTTTTCTTTACCTATCAAGGTTGGTTGTTGGCACACAAGTTTTGGAATATGTTTGAATGAGAATGAATTGAGTACCTTTTTCATCATTATGCAAAACACATTGTCTAAAGATTTCATCCATCAGTTAGCTATATTTGCTTTAGGGATACCTAACAATCGTTGGGTTCAATGTTAACTTTTTTCTATACCCATCAAGGTTGGTTGTTGGCACACAAGTTTTGGAGTATGTTTGAATGTGAATGATTTGTGTACCTTTTTCATCATTGTGCAAAAGGCCTTGTCAATCGATTTCAATCATATGTTTGCTAATTTTGCTTTAGGGCTGCCTGACAGTCGTTGGGTTCAATATTAACTTTTTTCTTTACCCATCAAGGTTGGTCGTTGGCACATAATTTAGGAGTATATTTGAATGATAATTATTTGAGTACCTTTTTCATTATTGTGCAAAATACATTGTCAGTATATTCCAACAATCGGTTAGCTAAATTTGCTTTAGGGCTGCCTGACAGTCGTTAGGTTCAATGTTAACTTTTTTCTTTACCCATCAAGGTTGGTTGTTGGCACACAAGTTTTGGAGTATGTTTTAATGAGAATGATTTGAGTCCTTTTTCATCATTGTGCAAAACGCCTTGTCAATCGATTTCAATCATCTGTTAGCTAATTTTGCTTTAGGGCTGCCTGACAGTCGTTGGGTTCAATATTAACTTTTTTGTTTACCCATCAAGGTTGTTCTTTGGCACACAGTTTAGGAGTATGTTTGAATTAGAATGAATTCAATACCTTTTTCATCATTTTGCAAAACACATTGTCTAAAGATTTCTACCATCTGTTAGCTAAATTTGCTTTAGGGCAGCCTGACAGTCATTAGGTTTAATGTTAACTTTTTTCTTTACCCATCAAGGTTGGTTGTTGGAACACAAGTTTTGGAGTATGTTTGAATGAGAATAAATTGAGTACCTTTTTCATCATTGTGCAAAACACATTGTCTATAGATTTCAACCATATGTTAGCTAAGTTGGCTTTAGGGCTACCTGACAATCGTTGGGTTCAATGTTAACTTTTTTCTTTACCCATCAAGGTTAGTTGTTGGCACACACGTTTTTGAGTATGTTTGAATGAGAATGAATTGAGGACCTTTTTCATCATTGTGCAAAACACATTGTCTATAGATTTCAACCATATGTTAGCAAAGTTTGCTTTATGGCTGCCTGACAATCTTTGGGTTCAATGTTAACTTTTTTCTTTACCCATCAAGGTTTGTTGTCGGCACACACGTTTTGGAGTATGTTTGAATGAGAATGATTTGAGTACCTTTTTCATCATTGTCCAAAACGCATTGTCAATCGATTTCAACCATCTGTTAGCTAATTTTGCTTTAGGGCTGCCTCACCGTCGTTGGGTTCAATATTAACTTTTTTCTTTACCTATCAAGGTTGGTTGTTGGCACACAAGTTTTGGAATATGTTTGAATGAGAATGATTTGAGTACCTTTTATATCATTGTGCAAAACGCATTGTCAATAGATTTTCACAATCTGATAGCTATTTTTTCTTTAGGGCTGCCTGACAGTCGTTTGGTTCAATATTAACTTTTTTCTTTACCTATCAAGGTTGGTTGTTGGCACACAAGTTTTGGAATATGTTTGAATGAGAATGTATTGAGTACCTTTTTCATCATTATGCAAAACACATTTTCTAAAGATTTCAACCATCTGTTAGCTATATTTGCTTTAGGGATACCTAACAATCGTTGGGTTCAATGTTAACTTTTTTCTATACCCATCAAGGTTGGTTGTTGGCACACAAGTTTTGGAGTATTTTTGAATGAGAATGATTTGAGTACCTTTTTCATCATTATGCAAAACACATTGTCTAGAGATTTCAACCATCTGTTAGCTAAATTTGCTTTAGGGCTACCTAGCAATCGTTGGGTTCAATGTTAACTTTTTTCTATACCCATCAAGGTTGGTTGTTGGCACACAAGTTTTGGAGTATGTTTGAATGAGAATGATTTGAGTACCTTTTTCATCATTGTGCAAAACGCCTTGTCAATCGATTTCAATCATCTGTTAGCTAATTTTGCTTTAGGGCTGCCTGACAGTCGTTGGGTTCAATATTAACTTTTTTCTTTACCTATCAAGGTTGGTTGTTGGCACACAAGTTTTGGAATATGTTTGAATGAGAATGAATTGAGTACCTTTTTCATCATTATGCAAAACACATTGTCTAAAGATTTCAACCATCTGTTAGCTAAATTTGCTTTAGGGCTACCTGACAGTCGTTGGATTCAATATTAACTTTTTTCTTTACTTATCAAGGTTGGTTGTTGGCACACAAGTTTTGGAATATGTTTGAATGAGAATGAATTGAGTACCTTTTTCATCATTATGCAAAACACATTGTCTAAAGATTTTAACCATTTGTTAGCTAAATTTGCTTTAGGGCTATCTGGCAATTGTTGGTTCAATGTTAACTTTTTTCTATACCCATCAAGGTTGGTTGTTGGCATACAAGTTTTGGAGTATGTTTGAATGACAATGATTTGAGTACCTTTTTCATCATTGTGCAAAATGCCTTGTCAATCGATTTTAATCATCTGTTAGCTAATTTTTCTTTAGGGCTCCCTGACAGTCGTTGGGTTCAATATTAACTTTTTTCTTTACCCATCAAGGTTGGTCGTTGGCACACAATTTAGGAGTATATTTTAATGTGAATGATTTGAGTACCTTTTTCATCGTTGTGCAAAACACATTGTCAATATATTCCAACCATCTGTTAGCTAAATTTGCTTTAGGGCTGCCTGACAGTCGTTAGGTTCAATGTTAACTTTTATCTTTACCCATCAAGGTTGGTTGTTGTCACGACCCGAAATCCCACCTTCGGGCCATGACTACGTCTAACGTTGAACCCGCTAGACAAGCCAAAGTTTGAAGTAATTAAAACTCATTAACAACAAATAAGAACAAGATAACTAAAGTGCAATATAGCATTTTTGAAATGAAACTCGTAAACAAATCCCAGAACTGGTGTCACGTACTCACGGACTATCTAAGAGGTTACTACAACAAAAGGTCTGAAATAAATACATACGACTGTCTCTGAAATACAAAATAAGACAGAGCTGAAAATGGAAAGTAGAAGGTGACGTCAAGGCCCACGAATGTCTGCGGGTCTACCTCGAGTCTTCTGTATGGCGGGATGAGATGCTCCGATCGTCAGTGATCCCTGGGTCCGGCTGCGTAATCTGCACAACATAAACAAGTGCAGGTGTAGCATCAATACAACCGACCCCATGTACTGAGTAAGTGTCGAGCCTAACCTCGGCGAAGTAGTGACGAGGCTAGGACAAACACTACATATGTACCTGTGTAATTTTATATAATAGCAAGAAAAATGACAACAGAAATAAGCAAGTAAGACAGATACGGGGAGAAACATGCTGGGGAGATAGGGTAACAGTATGCTAACATGGCATTACAAGGTCATAAATGAAACGTAAAGACACGGCAGAAATATAGCTTCTCAAACAGATAATGAACAGAAAAGG
>MDKH01196573.1:0-14471 GCA_005239495.1 Nicotiana undulata
GAGATTGAGACTACCAGGGTGGGATCGGGTCGTACGCCACGGCGAGATTGAGAATACCAGGGTAGGATCGGGTCGTACGCCACGGCAAGATTGAGATTACCAGGGTGGGATCGGGCCGTACGCCACGGCGAGATTGAGACTACCAGGGTGGGATCGGGCCATACGCCACGACGAGATTGAGTACCATATGGGAGCGGGTCGTACGCCACGGCGGATACCAAAGTTGTTTGATTTGAGATTGTTATTTGATGTCGGATATTGATGTACTTGATTATTTGTTTACTTGCCTATAGTTTTCCTTACATCATGCTTACTTCATTACTGTTGGACCTTAGTGAGTATCGAGTCGACCTCTCGTCACTACTTCTTCGAGATTAGACGGGATACTCACTGGGTACATATATGTATATGTACTCATACTACACTTTCTGTGCATTTTGTTGCACAGGTACCTTTATGTGTACTTACATTTTATATTTATTGCTTTTGTCCAGATTTGTTTTCGGACAAGCGTTGTATAATTGTATAAATCCTTAGAAATTGCTCATGGACTTGTGTCACCGGGTTCTGGGGATGTCTTGGTATTTCTTTTCTGTACTAAGTTGGTTTTCTTGCCATATTTAAATTATGGAATTTATTTATTTAATAATGAAAATGCAAGAAGAGGCTTCGATTCTAAAATGTTAAGCAGGAAAGTGTTCCAACTGAGTAAGGGGTCGTCTTTCCTGACAGTGGTGTCTGGCGCCATCACAACCCATAGATTTTGGGTCGTGACAACGTGGTATCAGAGCTCTAGGTTCCCGTAGGTTTCACGAGTCATGAGCAAGTCTAGTAGAGTCCTGCGGATCGGTACGGAGACGTTTGTACTTATCTTCGGGAGGCTACAGGGTTGTTAGGAGTACTTCCCTTCTTCATTCCTCATTGTGCGACTTGATTCCTTTAAGGCTTATGCCTATGCTTCTTCCCACCCAATCTTACGCGTCGCAAAGCGCTTGTTATGAATCGAGGGTTGAGGACTTTTAATGATACTATGGATATGGTGCGGGATGTTTCTCCCAGCGTAGTTGATTAAGGCTATCATCGTTGTTCTGCGGAAGAATGTTTTTGTCATCTCAGCTCAGTAGCTGTATTTCTGAGAACTTTGAGGTCATGCTCAGGTGGTTATGAACTTACGATTGGTTATGGCGCGATGTTTATACAAGGGTAGAACGGCTGCCCATGTGTTGGGGTGATGAGCGGTTTGAAGGGAGGTCTTCTCAGAGTGTGATTCTGAGATTTCGGTATTTTTGTTCCTGCGGAGGAAAAGCATTTGGATTATAAATGATCAGGTTTTGGGCTGATAAAATAGTAAGGATTGGTTTTGTCAAGTGGAATGGAGCGCTCACCTGTAATAAGATATCATCGTCATGGATCGAAGGGAATATGTTAAGTTTGTTGGTGTTATGGTCTCTTCGGTTGCTCGGGGTCAGAGTATTGTGAAGAAGTATTGAAGAATGCGATTGGCAGAGTCCAAGAGGTGAGGAGGTTCAGTACTGGCTAACTCTTGGAAATGAAGGCGATTCGAGGAAGATGATCTTCATAAAGATTTAAAGTTGTGATGATATGTTGGTTTAAGAGCTACGGAGGACAGTATTAAATTGAGGCAGCAGGAGGGCATCATATGATGAAGAACGATACGTGAGAAGTGCTAAGCGGTGGTGCCAATTCTAAAAGATCAAGTGCAAGGAAAGGAAGTCAGGTAGCACTTACTGGAATGAGTTGGGAAAAGTGGGAGAGTGGCAGCTTAGTAATGAATAAAAAGATGTGGTAGCCCGTTTAGTAGATGTCCAGGAAGAGCGGACGGATTGGTAAGGTTGGTAAATGGGTACAGGCTTAGGATGGGGGTCTTGATATAGTAGAAAGTGAGAATCATAGCATAATGGTAGGTGTCATTTGGCTAGTTTCCTCGGGTGGGTTGTCTTCTGTGAGTAGGTTAGCGGTTGTAGGGATGGTAAATTATGTGCGGAGTCCTAGTGGCTAGTCGGTAGGAGGTAGAATATGTGAATGGTGTTAGAAAATTCAAATATTTAAGGGAGGCTAACAGGAGAATTCAGAAGAATTGGTGGATTGGTGGGACAATGTCATCAAAGGAGAAAAGGATCTCAGCAGGGACTAGAGCGGTGCAAGAAGTAGCTTCGGGATAAGTGAGGGAGTCCCACCACCTGCAGTTGGGTCGTAGGATTGTGCTTTCATGGGATTGCGGATTTGTCGGTGTATCGGCAAGATGTTACAGCTAAGGGAAAAGAGTATATCGGTAAGTGAGCGTGGCATATGGTAAAAATGTGCGAAGTTGGTCCTATTGGACCAGGGCTAGGCTCTGGAAGACTAAGAATTTGTGCTTAAGACATAGGCAAGTCGTAAAGGTAGTGACTCAGTCACGTGCTTCATTGAAAAGCATATTCATGTGCTAGAAGAGCCTTGGGGTTGATTGGATTCGGGGCCAGTCGGAGTGGGTGACTCTCAGTAGTGGTTCTAATGAATTTGAAAGGTAGAGAATGCGGTGTTTAAGGGTTCAGGCAACAGTATAACTAAGAAGCGAGCTTCTGCAGTATAGTCTCTAAGAGGACGGAAGATAGTTGGAGGGTTCTATGTTATTTCAGCACGCTGGATAGTATCGGAGGAGTGAGAGAATAGACTCCAGGTTGTAGAAAGGTTATCAGGAGGTTGTGAGACGAGTTGCGGAATTTAGGTAGCATGGTCTCGTGATTCAAGGTCACTCAGTATGAGTGAGGGTTGAGTTGCTATGAGTTGAAAGAAGTTACTATTATCCTGAGGCAATTAAATATGATTAAAAGAAGATGGATTGGTTAGCCATGATGGAACGGCGCATGTACGACAGTGATCAGTTCCTTCGGTATGATTGTGTACGTGAATGGTTTGTGCAGATGTGTGTGGGGATCATCGGCCATCGTAATAGATTTTATTTGGAAGCATTCAAGTGCTATGGCCTGTCAGGTGTAGGCGGATCCCGGAAGGTTTATGGTGGTTCAGACCACTACTTAAGGATTTGCATGTATTGTGATTGTGAGAGCTCACTTGTGTGTTGTTATGGTTCTCATGAATTGAAGCAAATAAAAGGTTTCTATATGTGATGAAGTGTTCACCCTGTTAGTGGTTCAGGAGTTATGATGGAACTTCCTATGCTATTCCATATTGGCATGTTATGTGCAATAAGCGGTATGTAACTGGAAGTAAGAATCGAGATTGCGGTTCAGTGTTAACAAGGATGTCATGAGCTCAGGGGATCAAGAACAAGGGATTTGAATGTCTAGAATAAGTTGATGTTGTCTTCAGTGTCACCTCAGATCGGTGTTTGGCGAAGGAGACTTGGTATCCTGAGTACGGGTCCTTGAATTGTTTTACAGCCTTAGGATTGTCGGTGGTAGGGATGTGCATACTTGTTGCCTTGTGTGGAAAGTCGTGGGAGTGTGACCACGGGAAGATTGTGTAAGCGTGACCTGTAGTCACCTGATTGATTGCAGATTTAGACTAAGTATAAGGAAGTATAATATTGCTTATTTGAGAATGTATGCCTGGAAGGCGTTCGACTCAGTTGGTTGTGGACTGTGGGGTGTTTACCTCGGCTATGATGGTTGTCCTCGTGTGTATAAGAAAAAGAAAGCGGGTTATTTGGACCCAGGTAAGGCTATCAGCCTAGTTCAATGCGAGTCAAAGGTGTTAATTTTGGTATGGCATTCCTCAAGGAGGGGCATTGGGATATCAGGTGTTGTCCTGTCTTCGTCAAATTCATGTGATATTGCGATTGTGCCGTGTGAGTTGTGAAACGGCTTGGTAATTTCTTACATGTTGAGATTCCGCGTAGTGATGTGGTGATGTTAGCAGGATGGCTTCTAAGATTCAGATTATATATCGCACCTTAGTCATGCTGGAGTTTGTAGCATATGGCTCTATCAGTTTCCCCAGAATGGTATTATGCACTTAGCGTGCTTGTTACTGATGTCAGTAAATTGTATTAGTGAGCACTTCAGCTCTGTGTATATATTTCTTTATGTAAATCCTATGACGGGATCGGGTGGCACGCCGCCACGGGTAGGTTATTTGGATCAGGTTGCGCGCCGCAACAGTGTGATGTTGAGCAAGACTCCTATAATGATTATTCTTGTGTTTTACTTCGTAATTTTCTGAGGAAAGTTCATATTAGTTGTGTGAGTTGAGTAGTACCTTACGGAGTCATTTCCTTATGTGTCGTGTTCGAATCGTGGCCTATTGGCGCATTGTGGCATCGTGTGAGGCTAATGGCCGTGTTTGGGGTGATTTGTTGTCTGAGCAGTTCATACTGGGTGAGTCGAAAATTATAAATCTGGGATCGGTGTGATAAGACTATGCAAGTATATTACAGGACAATCACCATCATTGGTTGTAGTGAGATGATGATCTTAGTCAGGAGGAAGGAATTCAATGTTTCGTTGACTCTGCTGTTGGTTAGGAATTTCTACACATTTCCTCCGTTGTGGTGGTATCGTCAGCATTATAGCAAGATGTATGTATTTATCTTATAAGGTGCTTTGAGAGCATCAAATTCATAGAATTCTGGCTATTAAGATTCAGGGAGCGTCATTGTGGTCAGATGATAGATTATGCGGTGTATGGTGTGCCTCGTGTGGTAGTTGATGCGGTGTTCAAATGTTAGAAACATGCCTGGCAGAGAATTTCAGATGTTAGAACTAAGTTCGGAGCTTATTGTATGAATAAAGGAGAATATCTTCAGATTTGATCAAGTTTATGTCCTCAACCGGGTTGTGGTAGCACGGGCAGGTGCACGAGGTGTTAAACACTGATTCTAGGTAATTCTGGGGCAGTTCCTGGCACGTTCGAGGACAAACGTTTGTTTAAGTGGGGAAGAATGTAACGACCCGACCGGTCATTTTGAGATCCAGCGCGTCGTTCAGCAGTCGGGAGTCACGAACAACTTCATTTCAGGTATATTGGCTTGTGCATATGGTCGGAATTGAAATTCAGAAAGATCAGAGTTGAATTTAAAGGAAGATTCTCATTTTAGAAGTCTTAAGTTGAAGAAATCGAGTAAAACTGGAATTTTGAGTAAACGACCTCGGAATCAGGATTCGAGGATTCCAGCAGGTTCGTATGATGATTTCGGACTTGGGCGTATGTCCGGAACGGGTTTTGGATAACCCAGGAACAGTTCAACGCATATTGTGGAAAGTCAGTATTTTAAGAAAAATTCCTAAGTTTGACTTGAAGTACATTTCAATGATATTGAGGTCCGTTTGGAATTCCGAGTCTGGGAATAGCTCCGTATGGTGATTCTGGAGTTGGGAGCGCGATCGGAAGTGAATTCGGATACCCGGAAGTCAATTTAGGGTCATTTGGCTAAAGATAGAAAAATGAAGGTTTTTGAAGAATTCGACCGGAACTGGAAATTTTGATATCGGGGTCGAAATGCGATTCTGAAAGTTGGAGCAGGTCCGTAACGTCGAATATGACTTGCCTGCAAAATTTGAGGTCAATCAGACGTGGGTTGATAGGTTTCGGCATCGGATGTGAAAGTTAAAAATTTCAAAGTTCATAAAGTTGAATTCTTGCATGATTCGTGTTTTCGGCGTTGTTTGATGTGATTTGAGGCCTCGACTAAGTTCGTGATATGTTTCCAGACTTGTTGGTACGTTCGGACGAGGTCCCGAGGGGCTCGGGTGAGTTTCGGGGTGGTTTCGGACCATTTCTAGGCCATTTTTAACTGCTGGTTTTTGGCTACAGCAGTGTTCTACGCGATCGCAGGGAATTGGTCGCGATCGCGGTGAGTAAAATGTGAGAAGCGGGCCAGTGAATCGCGATCGCGGAAAGCCTTTCGCGATCGCGTAGAGTAAATGTTCTGCTGCACTGACTCGACTTTGGAGGCTCATATATCACAATGTATAAGGAATCTGTATATGGTATAAACTTAAAGTTGTAGCCCTTTGTGTCTAGTTTTTATAAATGTAAACCATTCATGATTTGGATTTGTGTACAAAGAGTTATGGCTGTTACACTACAGGGTGTTTGGGAAGATGAAGAAGAAAGTTGTGTTGCACATGGGCTGACTTTTCCAGACTATATCTAGCAATCTATAAGGACTTGGAAGATGACCAACACATGAAAGTTGTATATCTTTGAGTCTAGTTTTCAAAAAATTTAACCATTTGGAATTTGGAATTGTGTGCAAAACGTTATGACTATTCTACTGGAGGCTGCCCGTGCAGGCTGGGCAATTGTTCTCCGCGATCGCGATGAGTAAATATCTGGGCAAAATGATATTTTAGCGGGTTTGGCTCATTTTTCTTCATTTCTTCATGACTATGGCCGGTATTTGAGAGCATTTCAAGGAAGATTTCAACCAAGCTTCATAGGTAAGATAATTCTACTTATTTCTAAGTTAAATACAAGATTATATCATGGATTAGAACATGAAAATTTTGGAAAAATTAGTATTTTGAAGAAAACCTAGAAATTTAGAAATTTGGATTTTAGCCACGATTTTAGCATGAGTAATTGAGTAAAATGTGTTATTGAATTAGTAAAGATTCGGGTAGGGATTT
Source organism: Nicotiana undulata (assembly GCA_005239495.1). NCBI lineage: Eukaryota > Viridiplantae > Streptophyta > Magnoliopsida > Solanales > Solanaceae > Nicotiana > Nicotiana undulata. The sequence continues at coordinate 6,594 of MDKH01196573.1, forward strand.
TCTTCAAGAAATTTCGAGGTCCGGGCATGTGGGCCCGAGGACATTTTGGTCATTTCATAGAGTCGTGCCGAGGAACTTTGTAATTTGAATTGGTTATGATCTATTGAGTATATTTTCATTGAATTATCGTTATTTGAATAGTTTGGAGCGTGTGCATCCATTTTTAGTCGTCGTAGAGGCTTGGAAGTCGGTGATGAATCTTCGGAGCGAGGTGAGTCTCCTTTCTAACCTCGTAAGAGGGAAATTGTCCCTCTAGGTAACCTTGTTTGCTATGTGATCTTGTTGGGGGCTACGTACGCACCGAGTGACGAGAGTCTGTACGTAGTGGCTATTACTGTTTCGTCCGGGTAGTTAGGACACAACATGTTTATTGTTTTTCTCTGTTGTAGCATAGATATGACTTGTATACTTGTGTGATTGGTATTGTTGTCTTTGAATGTTGTAATACTTGGCTTGACTTAAGAGTGATAAGAGAATCACGGGATGGGATCGGGCCGTACGCCATGGCAGAGTGATGATTGATTATATTATGGGATCGGGCCGTACGCCACGGCAGAATGATGATTGATTATATTATGGGATCGGGTCGTACACCACGGTAGAATGATGATTGATTATATTATGGGATCGGGCCATACGCCACGGCAGAGTGATGATTTATTATATTATGGGATTGGGTCGTACGCCACGGCGAGATTGAGACTACCAAGGTGGGATCGGGCCGTACGCCACGGCAAGATTGAGACTACCAGGGTGGGAATGGGCCGTATGCCACGGCGAGATTGAGACTACCAGGGTCGGATCGGGTCGTACGCCACGGCAAGATTGAGACTACCAGGGTCGGATCGGGCCGTACGCCACGGCGAGATTGAGACTACCAAGGTGGGATCGGGCCGTACGCCACGGCAAGATTGAGACTACCAGGGTCGGATCGGGCCGTACGCCACGGCGAGATTGAGACTACCAGGGTGGGATCGGGTCGTACGCCACGGCGATATAGAGACTACCAGGGTGGGATCGGACCGTACGCCACGACGAGATTGAGTACCATATGGGAGCGGGCCGTACACCACGGCGGATACCAAACTTGTTTGATTTGAGATTGTTATTTGATGCCGGATATTAATGTACTTGATTATTTGTTTACTTGCCTACAGTTTTCCTTACATCCTGCTTACTTTATTACTGTTGGACCTTAGTGAGTATCGAGTCGACCTCTCGTCACTACTTCTTCGAGATTAGACGGGATACTCACTGGGTACATATATGTATATGTACTCATACTACACTTTCTGTGCATTTTGTTGCACAAGTACCTTTATAGTACAGTGATTGACTTGGAAGACTTATACGGGTTGCATTTATCCAGAAGCGTTCCACAGCTGCCGGAGTCTCCCTTCTATGTACTTACATTTTATATTTATTGCTTTTGTCCAAATTTGTTTTCGGACAAGTGTTGTATAATTGTATAAATCCTTAGAAATTGCTCATGGACTTGTGTCACCGGGTTCTGGGGATGTCTTGGTATTTCTTTTCTGTACTAAGTTGGTTTTCTTGCCATATTTAAATTACGGAATTTATTTATTTAATAATGAAACTGCAAGAAGAGGCTTCGATTCTAAAATGTTAAGCAGGAAAGTGTTCCAACTGAGTAAGGGGTCGGCTTGCCTGATAGTGGTGTCTGGCGCCATCACAACCCATAGATTTTGGGTCATGACAGCGTGGTATCAGAGATGGCACTAGTCCATAAATATCGGGTATTATAGTTCGGACCGTATTCGATCCCATATTGACAAACTTTGACGAAACTCACTTTCTTTGATTCGTTTACCCTTTAACCTTCACGGCACTTACTTATCACTTGTTATAAGTAGCATAAATTTGTATAACCTCAAGATAGTCTCATCCCTGAGTCTACGTCGATTAACTTATGACAAAACTTTTACGTACGAAAACACGAGATGTAACATCCGCCTAGCCCTTCAATGAATGGAACAACATGCTCCAAAGAAGTTGATTGGCCCCATTCCCCATGGACCACGATCTCCTGACATCCCCCCTCAAATTTCACGCATTGGTGTACAGTGGATGGTACGTCCCCGACCATGTGTATCTAGGGCCTTCCTAGCAGCAAGTTGTATGAAGAAGAAGTATCCTTACTTGAAACAATATGGGAAATTCAACTAGCTCGATCTGCAAATCCAAATAAATTTGTCTGATAACATCCTTTTGTGAACCATCAAAAGCCCTTACCCTCACGTGGATTTACTTGGCTTCCCTAAAATGGATTTCCATCTCCCGCAGAGTAGAGAGCGGAGAAATGTTGACTCCTAACCCTCCATCGACCAGCACTCGGGACACAACCTTGTCCCCACATTTGATAGTGATATGAAGAGATTTGTTGTGACTTACGCCTACGACGGTAAGTTCATCTCTTCTGAAAGTGATCATATTTGCTTCGAACATTTTCCCAATTATTGCATCTAGTGACTCACTGGTGGTGTTTCTTAGCACACGTATCCCACTTAGTACTTTAATCAGGGCATCCTTATGACTGCCAGAACTCATTACCAAGTCCATGATTGATATTTGTGTTGGAGTTCTCTTCAACTGCTCCTCCACGGATCACTCATTGGTCGACATTATGTTCCAGAATTCTATGTATTTTGGGCCTGTTATGTTCCCCCTATGAATCTTCTTTCCTAAATTCCCTTGATTTGCATTTTAGGAGCGTAGCATCTCCCTGACCTAGTCATACCTGGCTGTTGCAGAGTCTGTCATCTTATCCTTCCCTTTTTGCTGGTACGTCTATGGGACAGTTTTGTATTCCAGAATCGCTTCGTCCCATGTAGCAACAGCAGGTTGTCGCTGATAAGTCTGAATTGTCACCATATGTCTCACTTGCACTATAATCATTGGAGCCCTTTGAGGTGGGATCCTTGAGGCCTATGCATTTCCTATTGTGACAATCGTTCCTTTCAAATCATATTTTTTGTCCAATGTGATCGTGTTGACCCCCTGGTTTCAGAGATTTGGCACCGAATTGCGATTCACATTGGGTGGAGCCGGAGTGCATTGAATGGCTTCGCTCGTAATCGGTGTTTCAATCTCATTTTTCCGCTTAAAACAATCTTTAGTATCATGCCCAGGCACGTTTGAATGGTACACACACCTTTAGTTTCATCAAAATACTTAGAGGGATACTCAAGAACCCTTCCTTCCATTGGATGTACCAATCCCGCTCTTCTCAATCTCTCGAACAATTGGGCTTGAGGCTGAGTGATGTGCCGGAGAATTTTGGCACATTTGATACTAATTGCTCAGATTTTAGCTCGTTTAAAAGCATTATCTTTTATACTTATGTAATTTTAATATTTTGCAGTGTACGAGGTTGGAGGGCTCAAGAACATGGAAATAAAATCAAAAAGCCGAAAAAGGACAAGAAAAGGGAAAATGCGATCGCATATGTGAATTTACGGACGGCAGATCCAACATGCGGTCCGCATAATGGCCGGAGGAACCGCAAAGTCCAACAGTTGGTTGGCCAAATTCAAGTGCACGAAATGCGGTCCATTATGCGACCACATAACAGGTTTGCGGGCCGCATAATGGACTGCAAACCTCCTGAAGAAGTTGCTACGACTAGAAATGCGATGACATTATGCGGTCGCAAACCAACAATGCGGACCGCACAACCAAAATGCGACGACTACCTGGGAAATAGGGTTTCAAAGATGCGATGGTTTTGTCAAGAATGCGGACCGCATGTCTGTTATGCGATAGAAATGAGGTCGCATAATTAACCTGGAGGGGTATTTTTGTCCGAATTTTGTCCCGAGTTTTAGCCCACTATAAATAGATTTATTGAGGTTTTGTGGGTCATTCTTGTCTGGTTTTTGAGATACATTCCAAGCCTTTAATATTCCTATCTTTTGGAAGCTTTAGGAGTGAAGAATCTTGCACTTTGTAAGCTTTATGGAATTTAATATTCTCATCTTTTTGTATTTTATCATGAGTAGCTAGCTTTAAATACTAAGGTTGTGGACCCTAAATGGGTGTTATGTTAATGGGTATTTAACATTGAATATATATATATAATGGTTGGTTGATATATATTTATTTCTCATTCTTCATTTATTGTTGGTGGTAGCAAATATTAACAAGTGCCATTAAATTCTTTCTTTACTTGGAAAAGTGAGTTAGGATTGGTAGAAGTATATATCAAAGACTCAAGGCTTTAAACCTTTTTTAATAGAATCGTTTAGGAATAAGTGGGTTCTATTTGGCATAAATTGATTACTTTTAATTGCAACTCTTTTATATTTGGAAAAATCATAAAGAGGAAATACTACCCAACTATTAGAAAATATTGGGTAGTCATTTAGAAATTATTTGCATATGTAAAGGACCTTCCATCAGAAATATATCATATTAACACTGATTGCATTACATTTCATTGAAGGGGACACAACCTTGGTTTAGTTAATCAAATTAATAACAACTTTAATTAATCATACTTATTACTATTTCACTATATTATCACACAATCATTACAAACCTTTCCCTTTTTTGTAAAACAATTCTCTCTTTTGATCCCGTCCCTCCTTGAACATTGGGAATGAGGCTAAAAGCGTAAGTTGGGGGTGTGGTGTCAATACGAAAATTGGCAAGGTTGTACATTGAGTGTAGAAAAGTATACCTCAAAATATTCTTAGTAAATTATTCAAGCTCCAAAAGAAATATACAAAGAGAAAAGAAGAAAAGGAAAATAAAAAAGAGATGTGTGTATATATACAATTATGGAGCCGTGAAGAAAATTAGAGAGGTATTTAAGGTGGTTCGATGTTGGTAACTAGGAGCCAATGTGTCACGACCCGAAATCCCACCTTCATGCCATGACTGCGTCTAACGTTGAACCCGCTAGACAAGCCAACGTTTGAACTAGATAAAGTTCATTAAACAACTAACACAGATAAGATAACTAAAGCATCGATGGTCAACAATATGAAGGTTAACAAAATAGCAAAAAAAAAAGATAACATAGCAATTTCGAAGTAAAACCCATATACAAATCCCAGAACTGGTGTCACATACTCACGAACTGTCTAAGAGATTGCTAAAAACAAAGGTCTGAAAATAAGTACATAGGACTGTCTTTGATGTATAAAGTAAGGTAGAACTGAAAGTGAAGAGTAGAAGGTGACACCAAGGCCCACGAACGTCTGTGGGTCTACCTCGATGTCTCCTCTATGAACTGATGGGATGCTCCAACCGTCAGTGATCACTGGGCCCGGCTGCGTAGTCTGCACAACATAAAGAAGTGCAGGTGTAGCATCAGTACAACGGACCCCATGTACTGAGTAAGTGTCGAGCCTAACCTCGGCGAAGTAGTGACGAGGCTAGGACCGACAACAATATAAGTACTTGTGCAATTCTATATAATAACAGGAGAATATCGACGGAAATAAGCAAGTAAGACAGATACGGGGAGAACATGCTGGGGGTAAAAGGGGCAACAAAAATACTAGTACGGTAGAACAGGGTAATCACTGAAATGTAAAGATAAAGGCAGGAATTTAACTTCTCAAACAGATAATGAACAACAAAAGGCACGGCATGTCCCCTCGGGCATAACCTCACAATCACTAGGCACGGAATGTCCCCTCGTGCATATATAATAACACTCAGCACGGAATGTCCCCTCGTGCATATATAATAACACTCGGCACAGAATGTCCCCTCGTGCATAACCTCACAATCACTCGACATGAAATGTCCCCTCGTGCATATATAATAACACTCGGCACGGAATGTCCCCTCGTGCGTATAACTAATCAAACAAGGCAACAATATAATGTAAAAGTCAACACTAAGAAGTCTCAAGTGCATGGAAGTTCTCAATAATATACTATCGTCCCGGCAAGGAGAAATCATCAATTACAACATCAACAAATGCCCGACAAGGGTCTTAGCTATAACCAACCTCGCATCAGAAATACAATTTCAACCGTGTAAGCCTCAACTGAAACAAATAACTCATTAACTCTCCACGTCGTGAAACAACATCAAGGTATCACTTTTAATTCACCAATTACTCATAGTGCGGAGAGTATTAAGAGCACAGTAAGTTTCATCATAATTGACTCACGAGCATGCTTGACCGCAACGCATAGGCACTCGTCACCACGCCTATACGTTGGACATGAGTTATACATAGCAAATAAGACTCTATACCTAATCCCTCGAGCTGAGGTTAAGCCAAACACTTACCTCGGCTCCGAAAATGCAAGTCAAGCCTCAATCACAGCCTTTCCTTTAGAATCCGACTCCGGAACAGTATTATCTAGACATAATCAACCCAAGGATATCAATAATGGCTCAATAAATCAAACCCATAGCCTAATTATCTATTTCCTACTATTCTTCCAAGAATACTAAAATTCGACCCCGGGCCCACACGTTCAGATATTTCGAAAATTCATGAAGAATCAATTACCCAGAGTCTAAGGATCGAAGTTATGTAATTTGTACAAGAATTCATGGCCTAACATGGAAAATCCCAAAATCCTCAAGAACCCTAAAATTACCACCTAATTCTATGACTTTTAGATGATTTAGTAGTGAATTTAACTAGGAATTAGTGTTTGAAACTAGTAAAACTATGGAATTTACTTACCTCAATAACAGTAGTGGAAGGTCCCTTGAAGAGCTCTCTAAAAACTTGAAGAGGAAGATGAAAATGGAGGAAAAATGCTAAGTCCCGTATTTTATAAAACTGCCCAGGGATTCCTTAACTGCGATCGCGACAATGGGCATGCGATCGCGAAGACCAACTGGCCAGACCTCTGCGATCGCGGCAGAGGTCCTGCGATCGTGAAGGCCAACTGGCCAGACCTCTGCGATCGCGGCAGAGGTCCTGCGATCGCGAAGACCAACTAGCCAGACCTCTGCGTCGCGAAGAACAAACTTCCCCCGGCCCAGACGCGACTCTATGCGATCGCGAGGAAAGACTGCGATCGCGAAGGTGTGGAACCCAGACCTCTGCGATCGCAAAGGGGAAGTTGCGATCGCAGAGAACAATCAACAGCCCAGCAAAATCCTTCTCCGCGATCGCAACAACCCTTCTGCGATCGCAGAGAAGGAAACCAGATAGCAGAAATTTCTGGTTTTTCCAACTTAGCTCCCGGGGGTCCGGAACACACCTGAGCCCCTCGGGACCCCGTCCAAAAGCATCAGCAAGTCTGTATTCATGATACGGACTCGATCGAACTTCCGAAACATGAAGAACAGCAACGAAATTCAAAATTAAACTCCAAAACCAAATTGAATCAAAACTAAGAACTTGAAATTCTAGAATTCACTTCAATGCGCCGAACCGGCCTAAACTACTCAGAATGACTTTAAATTTTGCATACAAGTTATAAATGAACCAACGGAACCATTCCCGATCTCGAAATTTCATTCGGACCTCGGGAACATAAAATCACCTTTCCAGCCAAATTTCAAATTCTTTAAAAACCTCAAAACTTCATTAACTCCAATTTTCCTCATTTTGATCCGAAACCAATCAAATCAAGTCCGTTTTACACCAAATTTCACATATAGGACAAATAACATGTAATAAAACTGTTCAGGGCTCCGTAACCATAACACGGGCCAGGTAACGCGATTCTCACATAATAATTCATTTTCAAAATCCTTTATTATTTTCAGAAAACAATTTTCTTTAAAAATTCATTTCTCGGGCTTGGGACCTCGGAATTTGATTTCGGGCATTCGCCCAAGTCCCATATTTTCCTACGGACCCTCCGGGGACGTCAAATCACAGGTCCGGGTCCGTTTACCAAAAATATTGACCAAAGTCAACTTTATTCATTT
>MDKH01028116.1:0-15908 GCA_005239495.1 Nicotiana undulata
CGAAGCCTTGGTTATCTTGTTCATATTTGTTGTTAATAAGTTTTATTTAGTTCAAACGTTGGCATGTCTAGCGGGTTCAACATTAGACGCAGTCATGGCCCGAAGGTGGGGTTTTTGGGGCGTGACATTATTAAATCTAAAGAATCAATTGATAAAACTTAGCAACGTCAAAGCTTTTCTTCACCTGAAGATAATGGTCCCGAAGGTGATGGAAATGGACTTGTTCATGGTGAAGCTAATTTCCAAGCCTCTTCTTCTCAAGATGTCCCTTCTTTTCCCGTGCTGATATTTTCGTGGATGATGCCCCCTTAGATGATTCTTCTTTAGTTTTTTCTGTTTTTATTTAGTTGTTTTGTTTGGAATATTTTGGTGGGAAGTTTTTTGGAATGGTTATTTTGGTTACCCCTATCTTGTTTTGGGGTTTAATGAAAAACAAGTACCTCTTTTTATCCCCAAAGTTTAATATATATGTTTTGATTACCTTCACCGTTTATTTTGATATCTGAGCTTTTGTTTCACTCTTTGATATTTGAACTTGCATTTAAAAATGCTTTAATATTCCGTGATTTTGATAAACACGAAAGTTTATAAAAGAGGGTCCTTTTATATAAGCGACACCGATGAAGATGACGTCTCATCTTCATATTGGTGTAAATATATGAAAGAAGAAGTAAACATGAAAAAGAAATAATTTGGGGAAGTTTTATGCTTTGAACTTTCAAATTTCGTACATCAATTTTCATTTATGCATATAACATTTTATACAACATTTATGCATACAACACTTTCATAACTGCTTTCTTTGTAGCATGTTTTGAAATTCAAAATCGGAGTCTATTATCCCGTGACTAATTTTTGGCCTTAACCTAAAACCTCATAGGAACTTGGAGCGTATCTTGTGTCCTTCTTGAGAGTTCACAGCTTATCAAGGTTGCTTCAAGGTTTTTGATTCAGGCTTGATTTTTGGCTCTTAGGCTTGAGTTTTGACTCTTAGACTTCTTTGCCTATATGTATAGTCCCACTAGTGTTAGAGCTTTGAAGTATGAAATCCCGAACAGTAGATTTTTTCTTCCTTTTAGTATATTACCTGAAAAGGAAAATACACACGAGACTCAGAGGTATGCGTTTAGATTATGACTGCTTAACTCTTTTTTCCACCATAAATGTTGTAACCTAGACCGGGAATAATTCAGTATTCCGTGTGTCTTTCGGGTCTAATATCATCATTTGGTACGGGCTAGCTTTTTTCCTATCATCTAAAATTGTCAGTAAAATTCAAAAGAACGAAATAGAATTACATTTGAGTGATACCTGGCCATGGGTACTTCATTTGCCTAGAAGTAATACTTATTCAAATAAAAAATATTCCAATTTGATGGTAGTATCTTTCCTTCCATGGTTTCCAACTCATATGCTCCCTTTCCACCGATGCCTCGAATCCTATAGGGGCCTTCTCAATTTGGACTCAATTTTCATGCACTAGCTGCTTTTGTTGATTGAAAACCCTTTTTGTGGACGAAGTCCCCAATCTTGAAGTATCTCAGATTAGCTTTCCTGTTTTAGTATCGCTCAATCATTTGTTTCTGAGGCGCCATTCTTATTAGAGCTGCTTCTCTCTGTTCTTCCAGTAAATCCAAATTCATACGCATCTCTTCCTCATTTGATTTCTCGGTTGCTTGTGTATACCTTGTACTTGGTTCACCTATCTCAACAGGAATTAAGGCTTCAGCACCATAAACAAGTGAAAATGGAGTCTCTCCCGTGCTTGTCTTTGTTATCGTTTGTAAACCCATAACACTCCTGGTATGTTTCCCTTGAAAATGGTAATGACAATTATATTTGATTTTGTGATTCTAAAAATATGTGATTTATTTTTAATACTAGTTGTTAGGATATAGATTCTTAAGTATGGGCAAGAAAAGTAAGATAAGAGTAAGGAAAAGTAGTGATATGCAAACCAAGCTGTCACTAAGCTAGGCCTCGAAATCACTGGAACGAGGCCTCGAACTTGCTGGAAACGGGCCCCGAGGTCGGACTGGTATGCTCAGTAATGAGCAATCGATGTGGGAATAATAATATTGGGGGCCTCAAGATGGACTTTAATGGTAAATAATGAGCAATAAATGAAGAACAATTAATAAACACAATACAAGGAAAGCAATAAATCTCTTGAGCAATTGTTGAGCACGTTTAGGTAAGAGAGCAGAGAATGTTCTTGTTATATTGAATATCATGTGTGTTACAAAATGACAAAGGTTCCCTTTATATAGGAGAGGGGAATCCTAAAATAGTACATGTATAATGATGACAATGTAATGCTACTGGTCTAGCTATTTAATGACTTAGTACGGATTTGTACTACTCTTACAGACTTGGTCAGCTCTAATCACGTGCCCTTGAAAATTTCCCACCTTTCCATGATGGTCATCAATTTGCACTACTTCGAGGTCGATCACAGTGAGCCTTCGACATGCTCTATCGAGGGGTTCATTTGGGGTCGAGCCTAACTACGCCCCGAACTTCTCGAGACCGGGATCGGGGTACCGCAAAGACCCCAAAATCGGCCTTCCTCGATTTTGACCGTATACATGATAACACCTCAAGCCACTTGCCTTTTGACTCTTCTAATCTCTTCTTCAAATTACTAATAATAACTTTGTTCATTGATTCAGCTTGCCCATTGTCCACAGAGTGGTAAGGGGAGGACATTATCCGTTTAATATGCTAACGCTTAATTCTTTTTGTGATTCTCATTCCTATGAATTGTGGGCCATTATCACATATGATTTATTTTTGAACTCCAAACCGGAAAATAATGTTTCACCAAATAAAGTCCATGACTTCTTTTTCTCTCACCTGCTTAAAGTCTCCTGCCTCTACCCATTTGGAAAAATAGTCTGTTAATACTAATAAAAATCGTACCTTTAGCTTGAGGCAAGGGACCCACAATATACATCCCCCACTTCATGAAAGGCGAAGATGAAATGTCACTCCCCAACCTCGGGGAACGCGATCGGCGCTCAACCGAGTGAACCCGGTCGAGCAAGCGTATTAGACCTTCCCTACCCGACTCATTCATGATCCGAAAAGAGGACATGTTACCATCTGCTAAATAGGGGAGAGATCATATATACATGCATAAATGTTGCTAGTCCATTTTTCATTATATATATTATGCCATAGTTAAGTTTCCAAAAGTGCATACAATTTACAATTTAGTGGGAAAAGAGTTTTCAAAATTTTCATGACCCAAATCAGAAGGCCACGACTGGCACCCGGTGCCTACTCAACCGAGCGTCACATACCTTATCTTTTTTTTTTCTATAAGACTCGACACGAGCCATGATAGGCCACATCTATATACGTAATTAACAATATTAGAACTTAACTCACATAACTAATTCAAAAAGATTTATATAGATACATAGGGGCCGACAAGGCCGTTGACATGTCATACCTATGCACAGTAAACTGTCTGCAAAGCCTCTAAGAAAACAGGACCATAACATATAAGTCGGGACAGGGTCCCTTACATCCTTATAAAACAAAGTAACATATATAGAACGTGACACGACAATACTCCAGGAAGATGTGGAGCTCACCAACAAAAAGTTGATATCTGGAGGCAGCCTATAATGGTTGGTCCTCACCTCGCCTATCTACACCTGCGTGGCATGAAACACAGCGCCCCAGAAAAAAGGGTGTCAGTACGAAGAATGTACCGAGTATGTAAGGCAGCAATGAAACGTAATAATAATAAGATAATATCTCGGGGAGAGATAAGAGTCAACTTCTGACTTGCCGCTAAGGGCCGTAACATATAGAATAAAACCCATCTCGTATATATAAATAAAACTACAATATAATAGTTCTTGTTACCTCATCTTCGTGACGTTAACTGCCCAACTGATCAGTGGTAACTTCCTGACCGGCCGTAGCTTGGTGGTAAATGCATAACTGCCCAACCGATGGTAAATAATAATACATAACTGTCCAACCAGTGATAACTGGCCGACCGGCCGTAGCTCGATGGTAGATGTATAACTTCCCAACCGGCCGTAGCACAGTGATAAATATGTAACCGCCCAACCGGCCGTAGCACGGTGGTAAATGCATGACTGCCATACTTTGATAGAAAATACAGCTATAAATTAGGCTACTGACTACAAAAGGAACCAAATGAAATGAAAATCATTTTTAGTTGAAGCCTTCTGCTCGGAGTAGTATCCATGAAATGAAAATTATATCTATGGAAACACTCCAAAAATGAAGCACCAAATCTTTGTAATTTGTACACAACCAAATATATCTGATGCACATAGGAATACCTAGAAGACATGATTTCTAGATGTTGTGATCATGAAAATGCAGTAAGACCTAATAACAGTTTTTATTACTTGATATAATTATTAACTGTGACCATGGATTGCAAAAATGAGTGAGGTAGACATGCTGAAAGATAAAAGAAGCTAAGCAGGATTTCTAATGCATGAAATGTGTGTCCTACACAGGTTATCTATTGCACACATAAGTAAGAAAAACCCCATAAGAATGTTTTCTACCCCTTACTATACTAAGCATGCATAGTCCCCTCCCATATTCACTATCCAGCCCCAATTATTTATTTACAAATTATTACAAACCAAGAATAAATGAATTACAATAATTGCAAAAGAAAAAATAAGAAGTTATTCTATAGAGAGCCTTCAAACAGGACTAACCTTCCAGTCTCACCCTTGTTGAACCTCATAGCCTTACACGGCCTGGGTGCGGCAAAGCTCCCAAAGGTCCTTATAAGGGCCCTGGACAATACCAGCACCCAGCAGATGCCCATGGTCAAACAAGTGCAGTGTAGAGTACCCTTACCGCAGTGTCTCAAGGTTCAGAGGGAACTCATGGTCCCTAAGCGATGCACACACTGAGGGGGGTGGAACCTAAAGGTCTAGGAATTGTGAAAGTGCTTTTTGAAAAGGAGTTTTAATTTTGAAAAGAAGTTTTGAAGTCACATAGTTTCAGGAAAACACATAAGGACTAATGTTAAAACAGCATAGAGTCCTAACTCAGTAGGATACCAAGGAACAATCGCAAACAGGGAAAGGGGTTCAGGGGACAAATAAGGGTGATAATATGTAATAAGTTTAGGTACAGATTCAACCCATAGAGATACCAAATAGTACACAGCTGCTACACAATCATATAGGAGATAATAAGCAGATAGGAGGAATGGGGAACAACGACAGTATAGGACATGATAAGCTACAAAAAAACAACACAGGATTAAATTAAACTAGAAGAATAAGAGAGATCATATAAGGGATTAGATATGCTAGTGACAGGATAAGCAATAGAAGCACAAAAGAAAGAGCAGGAACCTTAAGCAAAAATTGAAGCATATTGTTAGGAGTGCAATAATATTAACTAGGACATACCAGTGATGCAAGTAAAGAGCATCAGAAGAGAGAGAGCAAATAGCACAGTATTAGCCTTGACTTAGCAGCTGGCTAATAGTAAGCAGCAAAGAGTAACAATAGAGACAAGAGAAGCAGAACACAAGAGAGTAGTATAGAGAATTGAGCAAATGTTCGACTGCCCAATGTTAGTCTGTCTGTTATGCAAAAGAGAAGGGAGTACTCATAATGCTGAAAACGAGTAAACAAATAAGGCAAGGAACAATGGCTTAACACAAGTATGGGAATAGTGTCCAATTAGTATCAATTAGGGATATGGACTCCCTTAATTAAGGAATCAAGTTCAAACGGACACAATCAAAGCTAAATAAGGAAAAGGAATCATTGTAAAACTGATTTTACTACATGCAATTAAGGAAGTCTGTATTAACATAAAAATAGGGCAGTGTGCCAATTTTAAATTCTAAAAATAGGTTCAAAGAGATACTCTTGAAAATCACAGAGAATCAGTAATAAATAAGGAAAGTATCACATAGATATAACAGGAATTCAAAATTGGTACAACATTATAAAAGGAAAATGCATAATTGTGTTATTTAAAGAAAATATCACGAGAAATCAGTATAAAATCAACAAGTAAAATAATCATCGAGGTAAATGGTTGAACTCAATAAGTATTTAAACAACAGTACTGATCAATATAAGAGATGTTCATAGAACAGCAGGAGGATTAGAAATTATAGCACTGAATCGAACAAGAACAAATGAGCACACACATAACAAAGATCGTTAGAGTATTAGGGTTTCATCAATAGCAGTTCGAACAACAATAAATCACGAAATAATTATTTAAACATGATACAGATAACTAAAACCAAGAAGAAATCATTTTAAAGACAGGGTTAAGAACCCTAGTGTTGAAATCACTGAAACAAAAGGTTTTTCCAGAGAAATATCATGGGAAAATATCATAATGATGAAAGAATGTAAGCAAACATTAAGAAAAATCAAAAACGCAGATGGTTTGGGTTTCGTGAAACCCGTAAAAGAGGGCAAATCCTCAGAGATGGCATAGATTAGGCCGGAAAACATGTAAACTTACTCAAATAGCCGAGGTTTGGCCGGAAAGTGGCAAGAGGCTCAACGGAGGCAAGCGGACTGCTCCAGGCCCGTCTTGAAGGACCCAGGTTGGTGTTGAGCGAGTGAGATGTGAATAGATGACCAAGAGGTAGTGAGGAGCCATGGATGCCCATGAGAGAACCGGCCGGAGAGGGGAACAGACCCATCGGAGGGGAAACTTCTAGAGAGTAACTGAGAGAGATAGAGAGATGAGAGAAGAAAGGTCGCGAAGGAAAATGAACCGGTGGGGAGGGGTTAGGTTAGGATATTTATGGTAGGAATCAATCTGGGTCGTTGATCATATTTGATCAACGGCTCATATTAGGTTAGGGGTTGGGCCGGGTAGGATTTAGTTGGGCTGGGTAGTTTAATTTGAAATCTAGGTTGGGTAATTGGGTTTAGGATTTAGGTTCAATTGTGGCTAGTTTTTAAATAAGGTAGGCTAGTTGTTAAATACCCAATAGAAAATAGGTAATTAATTAATTAAAATACCTAATAAATTAAAAAGATGAAATTGAGTTAAAAATAAGTAAAATTACAATATTTAAGCAATATAAAAATGTAAGAAACATGAATTTCGAATTTTAAAGGTATACAGTGACTAATTAGGCCATAATTGCAAAAATAATTGTAATTGAAATTAAATAGTACTCAATTGACCAATATATGAAATAATTAAAATTTAATAAGTAAAAGGTGATTATAAATGACATATAAAATTGGAAAATATTTTGAGACTTATTTAGAGCGTAATTTATGAATTATAAAAATATGAAAACAATAAATAAATAGGGAATAATTCGAATAAAATGTGTAAAAATTAGGAAAAATATTCATTATTACAAAGAGTGATTTTGAAAGCTTATATGCAAGTTTAAAATAATTTTGAGAAAAAATTGGGTATCAATAGCTGCTACCTCGTAAATCTCCGATAATCAACCGCGCACGAGATCAACGCACCATGTTCGGAAACACCTGGACCTGCACACGAAGTGCAGGTTGTAGCGTGAGTACAACCAACTTAGTAAGTAATAATAATAAATAAGGAACTAAAAGATAGTGACGAGCTACACAATTACAGTTCATTTCAATAATCTCAGCAAGAAAATACACATGCTCTCAATTCCGGCAATATAAGTCAAATCAGTTGCACATTACCAAGTTCAGGTAAAACACGATACAATATCTTCTAGAAATTTCAGAACGATGACATAAATTAGCTAGGTGCAGAAGCAAATGAAAACAAGAACAACCTCTTAGGGCAAGAGTCACTCAATCTTTCTCAATAGCTCAAACACTCGACTCGTAGCCCTCAACACTCACACTCAATAGGTACCTGCGGTCACTGGGGTTGTACAGACTCCATAAGGGCTCCTTCAGCCCAAACGCTATATCGGTGTGGCGTAAAGCCCGATCGATAATATATAAATAGCATAAGGTTCATTGTGGCGTGCAACCGGATCCATATATTCACACATAGCTAACAGCTCGGCACTCAGGCCCTAACTCAGTCACCAACCTCCCCAGTCTCTCGGGCTCTCAGAAATAAGACAAATTAGCCCAAAAGGAGGTAATAACATGTATTAACAAGAAACAAGAAGAGACGGAAATATGATACTCAAGTAAAACCGTGACTGAGTACGAGACAACAATTAGAAGCTAATTCAACAAGTATAAGACCTCTGCGGGTCCCAACAGTGAAATCATATAGCCTAAGCATGATTTCTAACATGAGTTGCAGTAAAATTTCCATAACACAAAGGGAACATGTAGCTAACAACAAGCTATTCGACTTTACAGTTTCACAGGACAGACTAAGTCACAATTCCCCACTGTGCATGCCCACACGGCCGTCACCTAGCATGTGTGTCACCTCCAAACTAATCACATAACACAAAAATCCGGGGTTTAATACCCTCAGGACAAGATTTAAAAACTGTTACCTCAATACACGCAAAGCTCTACTCCAAGATGCCTTTGCCTATCGAATCGGTCTCCATACGTCCTGAATCTAGCGACAAGCAGTACAATACAATTATTATAGTCTAAAGGGATCAATCATAAGAAAAATACTAAACTATAGCCAAAAACCCAAAATTGGCTCAAATCGGTCCTCGAGCCCACGTCTCGAAATCTGACGAAAGTCACAAAACCCGAAAGTCCATTCACTCACGAGTCTAACCATACAAAATTACCAAAATCCGACATCAAATGGTCATTCAAATTTTCAAAATTCACTCTCCAAGTCCCTAGCCTCAAACCCCAAAACATCACCTCAAAAACATAACAACTAGGTGAAAAATCAGTGAGGAAACATCATTATTGAAGGAAAAAGAACTCAAGGAGCTTACCTCAGTAATCCCTCTCAAGAACCTCAAAACATCTGAGCTTAAAGTGGTGAAAATGGTGAAAATCTCGAAGTCTCTTATTTATATGATCTGCCCAGGTCTCCGCACCTACGGCTAAAACTCCGCTTCTGCGGTCTCGCATCTGCGGTGAAAGTTTCGCTTCCGCGTTAGTCACTTGAGTCACTAGGGCCCACATATGTGCTCCAGGTTTCGCACCCGCGGACGCGCTTCTGCGGCCCTTGCCTCGCTTCTGCGGAACCACTTAATCCTAGTTGCCTTCGCACGTGCGTCCTCTGATCCGCATCTGCGCTAGCGTAGGTGCGGTAAATTCTTCACACATGCGACCCTTGACCCTCCTGACCTTGCCCGCTTCTGCGGCCTTCCTTTCTGCTTTTGTGGGCTTGCCCCTGCGGTTCCTACTCCGCAGGTGTGATTACACCAGAAGAGAACAGTCTTCAGCAATCCTCTAACTTCAAAATTTGGTCTGTTAACCACCCGATATCAATCTGATGCGCATATGACCTCAACTAAACAAGCCAACAAACCCTAAATCATGATACGAACTTAGTAGAACCCTCAAATAACCTCAAACAACATCAAAAACACGAGTCACGCACGGATTCCAGCCTAATGAATTTTGAAATTTCCAAATTCAACAAACGATGCTGAAACCTATCAAACCACGTCTGATTGACCTCTTATTTTGCACACAAGTCATAAATGACACCACAAACCTACTCCAACCTCCGAAAATCGAATCTGGACCCGATATCAAAAAGTCCACTCGGTCAAACTTGCCAAAATTCCAACTTTCGCCAAGTCAAGCCTAATTTTACTACAGACCTCCAAATCACATTCCCGACGCGCTCCTAAGTCCAAAATCATCTAACGGAGGTAACGGAATAATCTAACGTTTTAAGTTAAACATGTCTTGATTGATCCGGGTAGTTCGGCCAACATCATTCGATCGAGGGTCATTGAGCAGCTCAGACTAGGATCAAATTGTGCCTGCGGCCCGGGTTCTTAACGATTTGGATTTTAGGTTTGCCTAAATTATGGCCACCTCTAAAAAAAATATTTATTAACACCATAGACCTAATGCAAACACAATCGCTTGGACGCAAATGTTTCCAAAGCATCTTCGTTGTTCCATAAACAGAACTTAAAGCCGACTCCTGATCACATGACAGCAACTTTACCAATTATTCCAAGGTTCTCCTTCAATGTTCTTTTATGATTGTATATTTTAAATTGATCGTATTATATTATTAAAGTCATTATTCCCGAACAACGAAAAGCCCCATTTTATGAAATTGCCAATTTGGTGTGGTGGGATTGTTTCCTTTTTTTCCTTCCATTATGCTCTACTTATTATTTCATAATTTTATTTTATCATTTACTTTTTCATTTTAACTCAAAATCTCCAACCTATTGACCTACTTTGTCTTCATCCATCTTTTCTAGAATTAGTTCGTGACATGCTGTTCATCCAAATCTACGTTCGTTTTTGTTCTCATACCGTCGTTCTAGGATTATTATTATTATTATTATTATTATTATTATTATTATTATTATTAGGCCTTTTTTATTTTTAGCCCGCACCTAAAACTATATTTGATAGCAAAAAAAGTGTATACAATTAGTATAACTTTTGCATATAACATATAAAATATATAAATGTACAAAAAATATAATTTTTCAGCTATTATTTTGAGAGCGGCTATATAGTATCATTTTTTTTTTTTAAAAATTTGCTAATATTTGTTAAGCTTTTTCTTTAGATTTTTGCTATTGTTTTCAAGCTACGTAATTGATAATAAATTTGTAGAAAGAGGTTTTGTTGAATAATTGTTATGCCTAATTCTTGATAAATTTAATATTTAAAAAATAATTAGGATTATTTTAGTAAATTTATCCGTTACAGTACAATCTATCCAAACATTATATATGAAGCGATACAATATGGTACGATATAATACAATACAATATATTATAAAACAATGACTAACGATGATCCAAACAGAGTGTTATTTCGTAAATAGTAATATTAATTATTAACGCTCGAGCGCTCATAAAATTAGAACATTAAAATAAGAAAATATCCAAAGAGAAAGGAAGTTTACTGGTACCCTATTCTGCCTTGACTCGGCATGTATAATTTTGTCACACCACAATGTCAATTACATTAAAAGAGGTTAAGCATTACAGCCAAACGGTATTCCAGCCACCAGTAAAAAACTTCCTAGACTTTCGCATCCAAAACTTCTACCTTCTGGAAGTGGAGGTTCTGTCGAAACTCCCAATAGAAAATTATCCGGCACCAACTGTTCTTGGTAATTATACAACAAAAATCCCACCACCCATCACACACTATATCCCGCTCCACCTAACAGTATTCTGACTCTGTATCTTATTCTATCTGTGGAAGAACAGCTTATATTGACAAATATTTGATTAAAAAAATAACCGATAAAGATCGATGTGTTTTCTATCATGCATCATCTCGTTGAGTAGGAAGAGGAGCAAGCCATCCCCACACCCCACCAGACTTCTGCCTTTGTTTTGCGCTCAAGGCTTGCTCCGAAGCAGCCTTTTGTCGTCTCAGGAGCTCAAGTTCTTTTTGTAATGTTTCCATACCTTGTAGCTTTTGTCTTAGCTCCGCAACATCAACCTGTCAAACGAGGTTATAATTAATCTACTACCTCCACTTCAGCAAATTAAGATAAATCAGGCCTTTGTCTTGAAAACTTTGCTCTTCTCAGTGCATTGTAGCTGTAGTTTGATAATAGTGAGTAGTGTCTGAGTTCAACTTTTAAAAGTTATTTGTATGTGTATGTTTGCAAGTGCATATGTGGGCAGAGATAAGTAAGAAGGGTATATTGGAACCCGCAACTGCTGCCGTGTCTCAGCTCCTGATCTGTCCAATATATTGTAAAGTCTCTCATCGCCACTCATTTTTGCCAACATGTCATGCAAATAATGAACCACAAACTGAAACTAAATGTTCAAATATGCTGACGGACATAATGACAACATAAACCAAAATACCTGGTCATTCTGATAAAATCTGCTGTTATTTGATGGGCTGGGAACCAGTCCAAAAAAATAACTTATCCTTTTTTTTTTGGTTGAGAAAACACAAACATGTTTAATCAAAAAAAGCTGGGTTTAAATAGAAATGAGGGACGGGGTGAAGTCTAGAACAGTAGAACTGAAACTAAAACCAACAAGATATGGGACGGGGTGAAGTCTAGAACAGTAGAACTGAAACTAAAACCAACAAGATGTGGGACGGGGTGAAGTCTAGAACAGTAGAACTGAAGCTAAAACCAACAAGACGTCACCAATAAAAGCATGTGAATCATTAAAGTCAAAATTGTTAACCACAAGTGGCAGGTACCATGTGGGATTTTACTGGGTCGTTGTTGTTGTAAGTGGCAGGTACCATCCTAAATCCTAATTGGTTGCAGGTTCAAAGCATTTCCCCTTTCCACCAACTCCTCCAACCAGAAAATGGTATTCCAAGGAAAAAAAAAAGAAGCAAAAAATAGTCTCATACCTCAAGTTTGAAACAACTCGACTGTTCAGCAGCAAGTTGACCTCGTACAGATTGGAGTTCCTGTATATGCAATAGAGAAATACAAAGTTAGATGTGAAGCACAGCTGTCAGAGACCTGGATCTTGCCTGGTGACACAGCCTTATCTTTTGGAAATTACTTAAAGATCTCAAATACATATGTGCAAAATTCCAAAAGATATTTCTTTTTCTCTTACTACATATTTTCACGTTATCTAAACTTGCACTTAGGTGAGCATGAGCACCAAGACCAAAAGTGCTGGAAAATAGCTCAGATCTTGTTTCAGAATAAAATTGAAAATTAGTTTATGTAGATAAATGAATGAAGAGAAAGACACATATGGAATATAATAGTATGCCCTGCAGAGAGCATTTGAACATCAAAGTATCCAAACAATAAAATTTGTTTGAAGAGAATAATAACATTAACAGTATCCAAAGGAAGCAACAAATGACAAAGTGTCCACTTAACCACAAAGCATTATCAAATCCGAAAGATACCAAAAGCATTTTAGCTATTTACTGGAGATGGAAGAAAAAACAAACCAGTAGTTTAAACAAAACAATGAATAACAGAACATAGACTACGGTTCAACTCAAATTTTAAAAAGAAGCAAAAATGGGAAGGGGAAAACAAAAGCACTTTGCTTTCACTTTTAATATCAGAAGCGGACCTACATTGTGGGTTGAGGGGTCACGGGACCCCATTAGTCTTGGTAAAAATCCTCTACATACATACATACATATATATATACATATATATATATATATAACAGAACATAGACTACAGTTCAACTCAAATTTTAAAAAGAAGCAAAAATGGGAAGGGGAAAACAAAAGCACTTTGCTTTCACTTTTAATATCAGAGGCGGACCTAATTTGTAGATTGAGGGGTCACGGGACCCCATTAGTCTTGGTAAAAATCCTATATATATATATATAACAGAACATAGACTACAGTTCAACTCAAATTTTAAAAAGAAGCAAAAATGGGAAGGGGAAAACAAAAGCACTTTGCTTTCACTTTTAATATCAGAGGCGGACCTAATTTGTAGATTGAGGGGTCACGGGAGCCCATTAGTCTTGGTAAAAATCCTATATATATATATATATATATATATGGGACCCCTTAATTTTAAGTGTGCCCCCTAAACACAAAGAGACTAACGGGACAAGTGGTTGCATTTGCCTTTTAAATTCCCTTCTTAGCTGGTGATGCAAGTTCGAAACACATCTTCAACCTTTTCTCTACTCCTTTTCAGCTTTCCCCTCCTTTCCATTTTCATTCATTGAGTATAATGTAATTTATAATTAATAGCAAATTGCTTTTTTTTTTTTTACTTTTGTCCTTTTTTTTTAATCTAAGTATAATTTAATACTAATATATAATAGTCAACTTAATTAATATTTTAGTTCTTTGGATACAATGTAATTTATATTTAATAGCAAATTGCTTTATTTTTTACTTTTATCTTCTTTTTTTGAATTCAATTATATTTTAGTACTGTTAGTTTAGTAGTAAAATAGGAGTAAATAGCCTTAAACCCTAATCCTATATGTATTAGGAGTAGGACATGTATTGTCTATATATATAGGGGTCATTGTATCATTGTATGTAGAAAATAAAAGATATTTTCTCGTGTATTCTCACATGGTATCAGAGCCACTAGTGAGAAATCCCCGCTGTGCAATTACCAGCGAGTCCGGGCAGTCACCGTGCCTCTTTCCGGTGACTCTCAGGCCATTCTTTTACTAAATCCCTTCTCCGGTGGTACTTTTTTACGAAAATAACACCACACGAAGGTGCGGATTTCTCAGGCGACCTAACCCCTGAAAAAAACCCCGGCAGAACCCTACCACGCGCCTCCAGACCATCTGACGCCGGCGGCGCGTCAGGCCCACGTGCCGGCGCGTGAACCACTCTCCGGTCACTTTTTTCGAAAACTCCTTCAGGACAGTCTACGAATTCCGACCCCACCCATACTATTTTCGTTCGATTCTGACTACTTTGAGTTTTTCCGGCGACTACACTGTCCTTTTTCCGGCAGCTACATTGTTC
This sequence comes from Nicotiana undulata, assembly GCA_005239495.1. Classification (NCBI taxonomy): domain Eukaryota; kingdom Viridiplantae; phylum Streptophyta; class Magnoliopsida; order Solanales; family Solanaceae; genus Nicotiana; species Nicotiana undulata. Next base: position 14,512 of record MDKH01028116.1, read on the forward strand.
CCTTCGTCAGTCTCAGGGAATTTCCAATTGGTTCTCTTTATTATTTGGGTATAATTTTATAGACCCCTCTTCACTCCAACGATGTCTTTTGGAGTTGATGTTTTCGGGTCTAAAAATCCGGGCTCTGGCAGTTCCGGTATTATGATTACCTCCGAACCTTTAATGGGAGGTTCAAACTACTTAGCTTGGGCTTCATCTGTCGAGTTGTGGTGTAAAGGTCAAGGTGTTCAAGATCATCTAATCAAGAAGTCTAGCGACGGAGATGAAAAGGCCAAAGCACACTCGGAAAAGATCGATGCTCAATTATGTAGTATTCTGTGGAGATCTATTGATTCCAAGTTGATGCCTTTGTTTCGTCCATTCCAGACATGTTATTTGGTTTGGGAAAAGGCTCGTACTTTATACACTAATGACATATCTCGTTTCTATGATGTGATATCGCGGATGACAAATTTAAAGAAACATGAATTAGATATGTCTACTTACTTGGGACAAGTACAGGCAGTCATGGAGGAATTTGAGAAGTTAATGCCAGTTTCTGCTAGTGTTGACAAGCAACAAGAACAACGACAAAAGATGTTTCTAGTTCTTACTCTTGCTGGACTTCCTAATGATCTTGACTCAGTACGCGATCAGATTTTGGCTAGTCCGACTGTCCCCACAGTTGATGAATTATTCTCTCGATTACTTTGCCTCGCTGCAGCACCAAGTCACCCAGTGAGCTCATCACAGACACTTGACTCATTTGTTCTCGTATCTCAGTCAGTAGACAATCGGGCATCTCTACCTATGGAGAATAGACGAGTAGCAGGTCGTTTTGGAAGGTCTCGACCCAAGTGCTCCTATTGTCATAAACTTGGACACACTCGTGACGTGTGCTATTCTTTACATGGTCGTTCACCCAAAAATGCTTATGTTGCTCAGACCGAGACTACAGGTAACCAGAGACTTTCTTTATATGAAGGAGAGTATAATGAGTTTCTTCAGTACCGAGCAAGTAAGCAGACATCTCCACAAGTAGCCTCTGTTGCTCAGACTGATACTTCTGTTGCTGGTAATTCTTTCGCTTGTGTTTCCCAGTCTAGTACTCTTGGACAATGGGTTGTGGACTCAGCCGCTTCTGATCATATTTCTGGTAATAAATCACTTTTGTCAAATATTGCGTATTCACAGTCTCTTCCCACTGTTACTTTAGCCGATGGGTCTCAGACTAAAGCAAAGGGAGTTGGACAAGCGAATCCCCTACCCTCTGTCACTCTAGATTCCGTTCTTTATGTCCCTGGCTGTCCTTTTAATCTTGCATCTGTTAGTCGTTTGACTCGTACCCTCCATTATGGTATATATTTTATTGATGATTCTTTTATTATGCAGGACCGCAGTACGGGACAAACGATTGG
>ML284385.1:6070-39657 GCA_005239495.1 Nicotiana undulata
GAGGAGAAACTTTATGCAAAATTCTCCAAGTGTGAGTTTTGGCTTGGTTCAGTAGCTTTCTTGGGGCACGTGGTGTCTAGTGAGGGTATTCAGGTTGATCCGAAGAAGATTGAGGCGGTGCAAAGTTGGCCAAGACCGTCCTCAGCTACAAAGATTAGGAGTTTCCTTGGTTTGGCGGGATATTACCGTCGTTTTGTGGAAGGATTCTCTTCTATCGCTTCGCCTTTGACTAGATTGACCCAGAAGGGTGCTCCGTTCAGATGATTCGACGAGTGTGAGGAGAGCTTCCAGAAGCGCAAGTCAGCATTGACCACAACTCCGGTGCTAGTTTTGCCTATTGGTTCGGGTTCTTATACAGTCTATTGTGATGCTTCTAGAGTTGGTTTGGGAGCGATATTGATGCAGGACGGTAGGGTGATTGCCTATGCGTCGAGACAGTTGAAGGTGCACGAGAAGAATTACCTAGTGCACGATCTTGAGTTAGCTTCCATTGTTCATGCCTTAAAGATTTGGCGGCATCACTTGTATGGGATACAATGTGAGATTTTCACTGATCATCGTAGTTTGCAGTATCTGCTGAGGCAGAAGGACTTGAATTTGCATCAGAGGAGGTGGTTAGAACTTCTCAAGGACTATGACTTAACTATTTTGTATCATCCGGGGAAGGCCAATGTAGTGGCCGATGCCTTGAGTCGCAGAGCCGAGAGTTTGGGGAGTCTAGCTTACCTTCTAGCAGCAGAGCGACCTTTAACACTTGATGTTAAGGCTTTAGCGGGTCAGTTGGTGAGATTGGATTTGTCAGACCCTCCGCGGGTATTAGCTATCATGGCTTCCCGGTCTTCTCTTTATGATCAGATTAGAGCTCGGCAGCATGATGATCCTCATTTGTTAGTACTTCAGGATAGGGTCCGTCGGGATGATGCTAGGGATGTTACTATTGGTGATGACGGAGTTATGAGGATGCAGGGACGTATTTGCGTGCCCAATGTGGATGGGCTTCGAGAGTTGATATTAGCAAAGGCCCACAGCTCGTGGTATTCCATCCATCCGGGTGCCGCGAAGATGTATCAAGATTTGAGACAACAGTATTGGTGGAGGCGGATGAAGAGAGATATTGTTGAGTATGTAGCACAGTGCCTCAACTGCCAGTAGGTCAAGTATGAGCACCAGAGACCAGGTGGATTACTTCAGAGGTTAGATATTCCGGAGTAGAAGTGGGAGCGAATTACTATGGACTTTGTAGTTGGGCTTCCACGGACTTCGAAGGGTTTTGATGCTGTTTGGGTCATTGTGGATATATTGACCAAGTCCGCGCACTTCATTCCTGTCAGCACTACGTATACTTCAGAGAGGTTAGCTGGTATTTACATTAAGGAGATTGCCCGGTTACATGGAGTTCCGATTTCTATTATTTCTGACAGAGGTACTCAGTTCACATCTCAATTTTGGAGGGCCGTACAGGAAGGTATGGGTACTGATGTAGAGTTGAGCACTGCATTTCATCCTCAAACCGAGGGGCAGTCGGAACGGACTATTCAGATATTGGAGGATATGTTACGGGCTTGTGTGATTGATTTTGGTGGTTCATGGGATTAGTTTCTGCAACTAGCGGAGTTTGCATATAATAATAGCTATCAGTCCAGTATTCAGATGGCCCCGTATGAGGCTTTATATGGTAGGAGGTGTAGATCTCCGGTTGGTTGGTTCGAGCCTGGTGAGGCTAAGTTACTGGGCACATATTTGATTCAGGATGCGTTGGAGAAGGTGAAGTTGATTCAGGAGCGACTTCGCACGACGCAGTCTAGGCAGAAGAGTTATGCGGACCAGAAGGTCCGGGATGTGTAATTTATGGAAGGTGATAAGGTACTGCTGAAGGTATCACCCATGAAGTGTGTTATGAGGTTCGGGAAGAGAGGGAAGCTGAGTCCACGGTTTATTGGTCCTTTTGAGGTACTTCAGAAGGTTGGAGAGGTGGCTTACAGACTTGCCTTTCCACCTAGTATGTTGGTGACCCATCCCATGTGTTAGATGTGTCACTCAGGAAGTATGTTGGTGACCCGTCCCATGTGTTAGACTTCAACACAGTTCAGCTCGAGGGTGATATGTCATATGAGGTAGAGCCAGTAGCAATTTTGGCTCGTGAGGTCAGAAAGTTGAGATCTAAGGAGATATCATCAGTGAAGGTGCAGTGGAGAGGTCAGCCAGCGGAGGAGGCTACTTGGGAGACCGAGAGGGAGATGCAGAGCAAATATTCTCACTTGTTTGAGACTCCAGGTACGTTTCTAGACCCGTTCGAGGACGAACGTTTGTATAAGAGGGGGAGAATGTAACGACCCGGTCTATCGTTACGTAGAGCCTGCATTATAATTATTGTTATTGCCTTGTCATAGGTTGGTTATACTGTTATTGATGTGTTAGAGTTGGTAGGCTTGAAATCGGGAGGGTTGTGGTGAGAGTTTAGTCACTTAGTCTTTAAAAAATAGCCTTAAAGTTGGAAAACTTAACTGAGAGTTGACTTATTGATAAACGACATCGGAATGCAGATTTTAGGGCTCGAATAGCTTCGTTAGGTGATTTGGGACTTATGAGTGTGTTCAGAATAATGTTGTGATGTACGGCGTAGAATTAGGCTTGAATTGGCGAAAGTTAGTTTTTGGCGATTTTCGGTCGGCAGTGGAAAATAGGCTATCGGGGTCAAAATAGAATTCCAACTATTGGAACAGGTTCGTAATGTCATTTTGGATATGTCTTCAAAATTTTAGGTCAATCAGAGTTGTTTTGGATAGTTTCGGCATCGTTAGTGGATTTTAGAAATTTCTAAGTTCTTAGGCTTGAATCCGATGTGATTTTGGTGTTTTGAGAGTGCAACGAAGTTTGAATGATCATATGTGATGTGTTGGTATGTTTGGTCGGGGTCCCGAGGGGCTCGAGATTGATTTCGAGTGGTAAACGGAAAGTTCGGAGTTGGAAATTGCAGCAAAAAGCTGCTGGTGTGAAATCACAGTGATTTCCGCACCTGCAGAAGATTAACGGCAGGTGCGGGCCCGCAGAAGCGGACAAGGGTCCGCAGGTGCAGATTTTTCGTTGGCTCAAGGAAGTCGCAGATGCAGAGTGAGGATCGCACTTGCGAAGTCGCAGGTGCGGATAAGGGAGCGCAGGTGCGGAGGCCGAGATTTTGAGGGTTCTCCGCAGGTGCGGAACCACTGTTCAGAAAGTATATAAGCAAGCCTTCGCGAATTTTAACCCTTTTTCCACCATTGTTGTACGGGTTCCGAGGGTTTTAAGGGAGTTTGAAGAGGGAAACGTTGGTGCATCATTGAGGTAAGCTTTTTGGACTTAATAACTCGATTATAGGTGACTTAAGACCTTAATATCAGTGTAAATTCATGAAAAATCAGTAAAAAAAAAGGGGGAGTTAGGGATTGATATTATGAGACCTTTAGGGGTCGATTTGAGGGGTCAAACGGACTCTGATTTCAGCGTTCTTTATATGTACGGACTCAGGAGATGACAAAGAACATTTTTGGTATAAAATTTTCTGAGTTCCGAGACATGGGCCTGGGGGTCGGGTTTTAGCAAATTTTGGGTTTTGAGCTAAAATATGATATTTTACTATTGGAATTTATTCTTTAAGCATAATTTGATGATAAAATCTGAACTTGGTAGATTTGGAGCACTCGGGAATTGATTCGAGAGGCAAGCGTATTGCGAAATAGTTTCCGGGCTAGTTTGAGGTAAGTAGTGTCTTTAAATCCTGTCCTGAAGGTATGAAACCCTGGACTTTACATCTTTTCACGGATTTTGGAATGCAAAGGTTGGAACTTTGGAAATATATTCCCTATTTAGGCAACTATTGAGTTGCGAAATCGATTTTAAAGCCTATGGTTAATAGTATTGCAATATATTTGATATGTTTTGGGTTGTAAGCCATGTTTGAGGCCTAACGCCAAATTGTTTACCCCTTGGGGGATGTTTTTACTATTTTCCTCACTTGATATATTATGATTTTCACTCAATCTTTTCTTGATAATTATTTTGACACTCAAAGTATTTTGATACTATTTCTTGAAAATGAAACACTGTTGTTGGGTCGAGAACTCGGTGTATTATGGCCTGAAGGGAAAATTGAGAGTGTTTGACTGAGTGAGGCTGCAGGCCTATATTGTGAGGATGTTATGATATGAGTGTGGTTGCTGGCCAATATTGTGAGTTATTTATGCCATGATGTGGCTTGTTTATAGCGCTTGGGCTGTAGGAGCCCCTCCGTAGTCTGTACACACCCCCAGTGAACGCAGGTACCTAATGAGTAATATTGCCCGCGGGGCTGATACTGAGTGACTGTGAGGTTGCCTGATGGGCAGAGTGACTGTGAGGTTGCCTGATGGGCAAAGTGACTGTGAGGTTGCCTGATGGGTTGATACTGAAAGAAATTGTTACGAGAATTGATTATGGCCCGAGGGGCAGATTATTTTACTGAGTTTTGAACTATGATTCACTTCGTTTTCAAACTGATTTTTACTGAGAGTTTTACTGATATATTGAAATTATACTCGTTTCAAAGGATATATGGAAAATAGTTTTCGAACTTATTATTTGATGAATACTTTATGGTGACTTGTTGTTTTTACTGGTTTTGTGAATTGGTGTATCTGTGTTGTGTGTTTCGTATTTCTCAGACTGTGATTTATTTTCATTACTACTGAGTTGGCGTACTCATCATTACTCCCTGTGCCTCTGTGCACAGATCCAGGTACCGGCTCGGAGCAGTAGCTGTCTCTGTTCGTTAGCAGCAGTTTACGGGATTTTGAGGAGCTGTCCCGCGTCCACAACTTCTCCATTTCCCTTCCGTATTCAGTTTTAGCATTTTATTCCTAGACTTTATTTAATACATTAGTAGAGTTAGTTTTATTTCGTAGATGCTCGTGACCATGTTGACTCCAGTCTTGGGAGAGTTGTTTAGGCTATTGTTGGGGCGTTAACACTTAAAGAGATTATTTTATGTTGTGTTGTTGTTTATTATTTAATTGTGAATTACTATATGGAACGTAATGCGTAGTAACGTGCTGGTTGGCTAGCCTATTTGGATCATGGCAATTATAATCATTGTATTAGTTATTTTAATATATAATCAATGTATTCAATGTATTTAAATATGTATTTAGTGTCTTCATTGTCTTTAAAACTTCACTGTATTTAATCAACGTACATAGATGTATTATGCATCCAATTTTTTTTTTTTGAATGCACACTTTTTTATTTTATGTATAAAAGTCCTTCTATACTTCATACTTGTATATACATCATAATAGCGTCCAATTTAGTAATCTAAACTTTAAAAAAATCATCCAGTAAGAATACAATAAACCAAGAAATTAATATGTAATAGACAACTTGAACAAATCTATGCCATATAGTTATTTCAGTTGAACTAATTCCTCTGTGAAGCATTTCTACAACTACGCTTATTATGTCCTCCCCGCCCAAATATACTATACGAATGTTAATTTTTCTTTTGAAGCAATCCACTTAATGGCTTGTCCCGCTTCTTCTTTGGCCTTCCAGGAGGTCTTATCCATTTGGGTGGTAAGACAACTTTCTTTGATATATGTGCTGGTATATTCCATTCCCTTCGGTCAGACAGTGGATACACGGGCACCCGTATGTCATTACAACAGACTTTGGTTTGTAATAATCCGAGCAATAATCGTCTGACATTAGGAACTTGCTTTTCAAGGCAGCCCAAGCATGTTGGCATGGTAATTCATCAACTTGGAACCTCCCACAACTGCATGTTTTCTTTAGGAGGAAAATGATGTAATGCCTTCCTTCATCGTTCACCATGTGCAAGTGTTCAGTCGATGGGACAACCTACATTAAACAAAGAAATATAAGTTGTGGACATTTGTACGACACATATGGTAACGACTTGACGTATTAAATAAAGAATACATGGATACAAAAGAAACTATTTGAAATACATTAAAATATTGCGTATAAAATTAGAAAACCATTGAATACAACCAATGCAATATACACAATACAGTTGTAGTAACATGTATAATCAATATGTAATATACAGTTAATACAAGGATATATTTGAATATATTGAATACAACCGTTAGATACAACAAAATACATGTACTAGTGTTACTATTAAAAGGGAAGGCAGTAGGTGACTAATACAAGTTGTATCTATAAATAAATTATGTATTCATATATTTTAATTCTGTCAATGCAATTAATTATACATTTATAAAAAAATAACATTATTCAAAATATTGGAGTGAGTACATCTATTTGTGAAATACGGTGGAATACAGTAAAATACTATCAATAAAATTAAAAAATAATTGAATACAACCAATGCAATATACACAATACAACTGTATTAACATGCATGTATTACGAATATATAATATAGAATTAACACAACAAAACATTTGTATATGCTGAATACAACCGTTACAATAGAATACATGCACTAGTATTATTATTAAAAGGGAAGGCAGTAGGTGACTAATACATATTGTATCAGGCATAAATACGTTATGTATTCATATATCTTAATTTTGTCAATGCAATTACTTATAGCAAAAAAAAAAAACTTACAGTCATTCTGGTAAATAGTGCCTCATTCAATGTAAGGATCTCTTGATATTTTCTACCAAGTGTTGTGTTAGTATGTGAAGCTTCTTTTCGATTGATGCAATACCAACGTCCAAACATCTTCCTAACTTCTTCTAGGAAGTCGTATATTGGTAATTCTTTAGTGTGACAATTGTATCAAATCTACTCACCCCATCGATTTCATCAAGTTGCATTAGGTCACTTTGTATTAAACTTCCTTCAGGCTTCAGTTACAATTTCTTTATCCATTGAAGTTATACACAATGGATATATGCCGAATTCTCTATTCTCCTTTTTCAACTCGACATACACCTGATAACCCATGTCGTGTGTATTTTCATAGGCGTGCAATTCCCCCCCACTTTGTATTCAATTTTAATTGACTTTGAGCTCAAATCTATGCCAAGTTGCTTCGAAATTGAAGCAACTAAATCATTGTACAACGCATACCCATTTATCAGTATCCCATCAATCGAATAATCGACATAACTATTCTCAATATTCCACTTGCCATAATGATGAATTAGCACAGCTAAACTTGCCATCTAAAAAATCGAATTACAAACTATTTCTGTGGATACGTGTATCCCTTCCTAGCAAAATCTCGAACAATATCAGTGTAAAAGAATTATATAGAACGATACCAGGGAAAAAGAGGAGTGAAACTATGAAGATGGCTCTGTTTTTTGGTGTTTGTCGTTTGCAAAATCTTCTGATAAATTGGATTGATAATGTTGTGTGTTTTAATAGTGTTGTTGATTTATATTAGGAGTGTATCACGTTAATTGATCCATTTTCCATTTTTAAACAACTGGAGGGACCTATTTTTAAGTTGATTTTTGTTACGGTATTCATAAATACATGGCGTGAATACACCTGAATACATAAACGTACAATTGTGTTTTTCTATTTTTTAGCCGAGTTTTCCTACTGTATTCATGAATACAATAGCTTGAATACATCGAATACAATACCATAACAACTGAAAAGGTAGCTATAGGAAGTAATTAGGCTTATGATAGCTATAGGAAGTTAATAGCCACTAAACAATAGTGGTTTCTGAAAATTTCTCATGACTTCTTGCATATGATCATTTTGGGGAGAATTCTTAGTCTCCCTAACTTGAGGAACCCCCAATTTGAGGCTTTACAAATGTAAAAGTTAGACCCATTGGTTATCCATTGGTTACTCATTGGTTATCCATTTTCTAAATGGATAAATATAGTTCTTATCCATATTTGATATGTTTTTAAAAAGTTCATTATCCAACCTATTTTTTAGTGGATAATATGGGTGGTTAACTGTTTTCTTTTAACCATTTTGCCATCTCTGACTATAGGGTGCCCAAAACCAAACCATAGGTGGATTCAGAAGTTGAAATTTAAGGGTTCATGTAATAACTTCAAGTACTATAATGATAATAATTGAGTTTATTGTTCCCATGACGGCAAAAGTTATTGAGTTCACGTGAACCCATAGATAACACTCTAGATCCACCTTTATCAAGCAAAGATGAATCCGAAATTTAAATTTAGTGGATTCACTTTTTAAGATTCTTAGTATTGAATTTAATATACTGTCAAAATATAGATTCAAATTTAAATTTATTGAGATTTAATAGACTTTTATATGTAAACTTATACTCTGTATTAAATATTATGGACTCAGTTGAACCCGTAACTTACGTCAGTCTGCCCCTGGTATCAAGTACGTACAAGTAGAATTTCATAGTGGAGAAGCGGACCTGCAACTTTGGTGGAAGGGCTACTAGACCGGGACCCCATACCGCATATTCAGGAGTGTCTAAATTCTGGCCAATTTGTCACTCAATTTTCTTCTACACAAAATCTTCGCTGGGGAATGAAACTTCCTACCGACAAAATCCCAATTTCACTTGTTAATTGATATCTTCTCTAGCTGAAACCGAGAACAGCCATATTACTCTTCATAGGACTGACGGTATGGACTACAGGAGCCCAATATAGTTAAACTGAGTTGTCGGTATGTTTTGAGTTTTTGGGACTATGGGCCCAATTTGTTCATGTCACCTTCACGTAAATATGAAAATGAAATGAAGCTATAGTATTGCTCCAGTTTACAAAGGGTCATGTTTGTCTGACCCAAAATTTAAGTCTAAGTTTATACAATCAAATTTATAAAAATAAGGTTAATCTTAGCCAATATTAATATTCAAAAGATAGACCAAATATTTTTGTAGTAAGATCTCACGTGTGATGTTGAGTGGCAATGAATGACAACAATAATAGTATAATAAATGATTCAAAAATATGAAAAAGTAGCAATAAATAACAATAAATAAAAGTTAAGTAAATGAACGGATGGAGGTCACTCGATAAAGGTGAGATTCCCTAATGATACTTCTGACAAGGATATATAGTGATAAGCCTTTGAATAAGAAAAAGGTAAACTTTGTATGTGTATGACAAAGGGAGAATCTTCAGAGAGTGTTGATATATTCTTCTTTACAATGAATGTCCAATCCTCTCTATAACTACACATCTTTCTATTTATAAGGATACATGGACTACAAAATCCTACCTAGTACAATTGGGAGGAATATTCACTGAAATATTCTCTAGGGAACCGTAATCCTAGAACTAGCCGATACTGTTTAATGAAAGGAGTGCTCTTCCTCGTGCTCGTCCTCTGTTGACCCACTTTGACCTAGTTGACGACGCGTTGTCTTCTCGTGACATTGACCTTTTGAAGCCAAGTCGTTATACCATATTGACGACACGTGGCTGGCTTCGAAGGCTTCTTTAATGTCGACTTGGTCCGTATATAATCATGATAGTTTTTGCCCATACAGTTAGTCTCTCTGTTTGTTGAGGTCATCCTCGTGAGCGAGTTCAATGAGTGGATAACAACGGCCGTGGTCGTTGTGAAAAACGAGCGACGTGGCATTTCGCGGACCGCATATTTCAAATCTTAAACTTCTCGGGTGATTTAATGGAACCATCTTGTCAAGGAAAAGATGTGACATCATGATGTCATTCGTCATGATGACGCTTGTTCCTGACGCGTTGCATCGCTTCATGCGCAAATCCTGATTGACTCTGTCGTTTTGATTCTAGTGGCAATCATGACGAATCGTTTTGGATTCGGTGCCTCTTCTCTATAAATAGGGCTTGTTTTACCAGAACTCAAATTTTACTTTCTTTAGACTCACCTTCGAATTTTACAGAAAACTTAACAACTCGTGTCCTACTATTGCGATGATGAGTTAGTCGATGTGTGGCACTGGAAATGAATCCTTTGGGCATGCTTTGTTCAGGTTGGTGAAGTCCAGACACATCCTTTCCCATTTTTCTTTTTGACCATTACCACATTGGCAATCCATTTGGGGTACTTCGACGCCCTGATAGAGTCGTTGGCCTATAACTTTTCTACTTGTTCGTGAACGACCTCATTGATTGTGGGATTGAGCTTACGTCAAACCTGCCTCACTAGGGAGTATAAGGGCTCAACATTCAGCCTGTGCGTGGCAATTTCCTTGGGGATGCCTAGCATATCTGCATGGCCAAAGTCGAATAAATTTGCGTTAATTATTAAGAATTGACTAAATTTATCTGGGTCTCGAATTTTGCTGCCTATATAGGCCTTTTTGCTGAGGTCGTTATGGACGAGATCGAGGTCTTCTATGGTTGACCCTGCAACTTCGACCATCTTTGGGTCCATAATGATTTTTTTGGCCTCAACCTATGGCGATCTCGATCCCACTGATTGCTGTGTTTCTTTTTCCTTTTCTTTCTTTTGTTTAGTTGTCGTGTCTTCCATGGCGATTCGATAGCATTCCCGGGACGTACATTGCTCCCTTATATGTTGAATAATCCTTAGGGTGTTGGGAATTTTATCACTTAGTATAAGCTAGAGGGGACGACTCTCATAGGGTGTATCCACGGTCGTCGCACGATGGTTTTGTATGCGGTGTCCTGGTCCATGATATGACACGTTATATCTAGAGTCACCTGACGAACAAGGAGTGTAATCTCTCCCGAAGTACGTTCAACTACATTGTTAAGACCGAAGTGTAATGCAATGCGACACTATCTTATCTTCAAGTCTCATCTCTGCGAGGACTCGGATGGATGATGCACGCCCCGCTTCCATCATCTACCATATTTCTCCTAACATCAGTATCTAAAATTCGTAAAGTGATGAAAAGTGCCTCATTGTGAGAGAAAGTCAAACCGTCAGCATCTGACTCATCAAAGATGATACTTTCTTTGAGTCCATCATACCATTCGTGGGTGATTGATCTTTTTAGTTCGTGAGTGGTGGTGAATTTGATGTCGTTGATGGTGACATCATCATTGCCACCGGTCATCATATTGATGGTGCGAGCTGGTGCATGCGTCTTTGGTGGGACTGTGCATTCTTGAACCCATGCTAAAGTGTTCCTGCCTTTGTCGTTTGGTTATTCTTTGAGATGTCCCTGATGCAGAAAGTTTGGTACTTCTAGTCTTAGAGTGTGGCAATCTTCTGTTTTATGTCCATGTTCTTGGTAGAACTCGTAGAGGGTGTCTGATTCCTGGTGCTTGGGTCGGACCTCATATTTAGTGGCCACTTCACTTTTGTTCTGAGCTTTTTAAGGGCGTAGACCACCTCTGTAGGTGACACAGAAAAGTTGTGAGCAGATAATAAGTGAGGCATACCTCGATTACTCTTGTGAGTGCCTGATCTCAGCCTAAAGAGGCCATCTTCATAGCGGAATGAGGGGACGAGTGACCTGGCATAGGGTTGATGTCATTCCCTACCTGGCCGCGATACTAGATGGTATCTCCTTGTGTATTCCCTGCATTCCTTTCTGGGCTCGGATTGCATCGAGATGAGCCGTCGAGTTGTCCCGTTGAGGTTTCGTCGTCTGCCCTGTCCTTGGCACAGTAGAAATTGTGGATCTCATCCCAAGTGGCCGGTAGGTATTTCATTAATCGATTCAGTAAATCTCAATTCGCCCTCGAACCTTCTCTGATCAAACCGTTTTGAAAGGCTACCACGGTCATCCCCTCGGAGATGTTCGGTACGGTCATCCTCACTTGTTGAATCGGGCGAGAAAGTCCCTCAATCCCTCTCATGGGGATTGTTTGATGCCGAAGATGTCATTCACCCTCGTTCAGGTTTCTTGGCCCTGGCGTGCGCCGTTACGAACTTGTCAGCCATCTCTTTGAATGTTTCTGTGGAAAAGGTTTCCAACTGTGAATACCACGCCAACGTCCCTCCAGTGAGAGTTTCACCAAATTTCTTCAGCAAGATGGATGCCACCTATTCTTTGGTGAGGTCGTTGCCTTTTATGGCAGTGACGTAGTGAGTTACATGATCTTCGGGATCGGTCGTCCTGTCGTAGATTCTGAGATATGGGGGCATCTTAAAGGTCTTTGGTTGTTCCAGAAACCTACCGGCGTCTCTTTTTGGCAACAATTTGGGGGCACCTGGAATTTTATCTATATGTTCCTTGTGCTCCCTCATTTGTTCCTTGAGTGCCTTGTTCTCAATTTCCATTTCTTCCATTCTTTTTATCACGACGGCGAGGATGTTGTCACCTGTGCTGTCAGTAATCATGTGAGTGTTACCTTAAGTTGGAGATTTAAGTTGGTCGTCATGTTCTTTCCTGCGTTGTGTTGTATGGACTCTCGTGGTTTCTGTGGACGTGCAAGGGGCTTGTTTGTTTATCACGCTGACTAGAGTGTCAGTTAGCCATGCTTCCAGAGCTTTTTCATAGTGGGTGGTGCCCTCTCTCCTGTGGAATTGAAGGCCCCTTTTGCGTTTTTTTTTTGTACTGCAGAAAGGTGCATGCAACCTCTCTCGTCTGGGGGAAGCCGTGGGCGTGACCTCCTCATCTTGGATGTCATATCCTTCATTTGATGGCACTTATGTGGTTGAGGGGAACGTTATATGTTGCCTTCGTTCCGCTTTATTGGTTGCCTTCCATGAAGAGTTTTTTTTGTATACACAGCGAAAAAGATAATCTTTGTGGTTTGTTAGATTAGTAGGTTACGTGAGTTATATATCCAGTGGAAACTAAAAACTTGACCGAGATATCTCCACATACGACGCCAAACTGTATGACCCAAAATTTAGATATAAGTTTATACAATCAAATATAATAAAATAAGGTTAATCTTACCAAATATTAATATCCAAAGGATAGTGTAACGACCCGGTCGGTCGTTTTGAGAGTTAGTGCCCCGATCCCCTAATAACTGCTTCTACCATGTCTATTTATGTTATTGGAACTTGTCGGAGCGTTGGGTGGTGAAATTCAGAGTGATTTTGGACACATAGTCCTTAAAGGTGGATTTTAGCTTTTGAAATCAGGTCTTAGCTAGAACTGTGTGAAAATGGATCCGGAATGGAATTTCGTCAACTCCATTAGCTCTGTTGGGTGATCTCGGGGTTAGGAGCGTGTTCGGAATATGTTTTCGAGGTCGGTTGTAGATATAAGCTTGAATTGGCGAAAGTTAGAATTTCGATGATTTCGTCCGGTAGGTAAAATTTTAATATCGGACTCGGAATGGAATTCTGAAAGCTATAACAGGTCTGTAATGTCATTTATGACCTGTGTGCAAAATTTTAGGTCATTCGGATGAGTTTAGACGTGTTTCGGCATCGAATGTGAGTTCTAGAAAATTCATTTGTTCTTAGGCTTGAATCTATCCATATTTGATGATTTTGATGTTATGAGGTGTGTGTTTAAGACTTGACCAAGTTTGAATGAGGTATTAGGGTTAGTTGGTGGGTTTGGTTGAGGTCCCGGGGGCCTCAGGTGTGTTTCGGGTGCCCAAACGGGCATATTTTGGCCTAAGTCTTTTGCTAGTTTTACAGCAGCATGTATTTGTTCTCCGCGATCGCATGAGTAAGTCCGCGATCGCGTAGAGTTAAATAGAGGCAGTCAGAAAATGTTATTCGCGATCGCGGAAGTCCAAGCACGATCGCAGTGTGTTGGGAACTTGGACTCCGCGATCACATGTCATTGGTCGCGATCTTATAGAAGATCCTAGGTATGAGGAATGGTTCAGTGTTGTTCTACGCGGTCGCGTGGCCCCTAACGCGATCGCATAAATGTGAGGGCAGAAGGTCCGCGATCGCAGAGCTCTAATTGCGATCGCGATGAAGGGTTTTTTAGGTGCGTGGCAGAATACTCTCTGCGATCGCGACTATGTGTCCGCAATCGCATAGAAGAAATACCTGGACAGAATATTAAAACCCCAATTCGAGGGTTTAAGCCTATTTTCACCATTTTTTATTTTGAGAGCTTGGGAGAGGCGATTCTTGGAGGATTTTGCACCTGGGTAACTTGGATTTGGGCCATCCGGAGTCGGATACTCGTGGCAAGAGCATGTTATTGAGTTGATTAGCGCAGTCCAGGTAAGTGGATTGCCTAACTCTGTGTTGGGGATTTCCCTTAGGCATTTTTTATACTGATTTTATTATGTGGACGCCGTGTACGTGAGGTGACGAGTGCGTACACGGGTCATTGTTGCTAAATTCCCGCTTTTCCTTGCATGACATAACTCATTTACAATCCTATATTACTGTTTCATGTTATAACTGATTAGTTAGCGTAGGAATAAGCATGCCTACCTGTTCTTACTTGAATTTCCCGTATTTGCTACTATTTGCTCCATGCTTAGGTAGTTTTACCTCATTCTTGCCTATTGTTTTCTTGAATTGTTTAATTAAGCCGTATCCGATAGAATTCTGTATTTCATATTTAAATTGGGACTACAGACCGAGATCCGGGAGTTTTCCCCCTGTACTGCATTGCATATTTATATTGGGACTACGGACTGAGATCCGGGAGCTTTCCCCCTGTACTGCATTGCATATTTGCTGTTGAGATATATGTTGTGCTGAGCCGAGGGCTCTTCTTTATTATTTCTTTCAGTTTTCCTTTAAATTCTGCTTATTGTTGCTATTTATATGTCACTGTTCAAACTTATAACTGTCTTATCTTCAAACTCAGTTGAGCTTTAACCTGACCTCATCACTACTTGGCTGGGGTTAGACATGACACTTACTGAGTATCGAATGTGGAGTACTCACGCCCTTTCCTGCGCATGTTTTCCCATGTGCAGATCCAGGTACCAGCACACAGTACCGTGGTTAGGCGCATCATAGCAGCTGCTCAGGAGACCGCGAGGTAATTCTGCCGCGTCCGCAGAATCTCATGAGTCCCCTTCCACTCTAGTATAGTTATAGAAGATATATATAGATACAATTTTTCCTTATTCCTTTGTATAGAGCTACAGTAGTACAGAGTTTGTGACTTTGTGACGTTCCGGGTTTTGGGAAGGTAAGAGCTGTAAATTTTCGAGTGGCTAAGTTTTATAGCATTGTTTCTCCTTTACTGTTTCTATTATGGTTTTGTCTTATTTTCCGCAAATTTTAGGCTTACCTAGTCGTAGGGACTAGGTGTCGTCACGAAACCGTTTGGAGGGTAATTCGGGTCGTGACAGATAGACCAAATATTTTTGTAGTAAGATCCCACGTGTGTTATTGAGTGGCAATGAATGACAACACTAATAATATAATAATTGATTCAAGAATATGGAAGGTAGCAATAAATAATAATAAATGGCATTTAGGTAAATAAAATGGATGGAGGTCACTCGATAAAGGTGAGATTCCCCAATAATTCTTCTGACAAGGATAGATAATGGTAAGCCTTTAAATATTCGGACCCTCCTTGGATAGGGGATAAAAGATAGATAACGGTATAAGAAAAAGGTGAACTTTGTATGCGTATGACAAAGGGAGAATCTTTAGAGAATGTTTATATTCTTTTTTTAATAATAAATTCAATCCCTTCTATAGCTACATATTTTTCTATTTATAAGGGTACATTGGCTACAAAACCCTAATTAGTACAACTGGGAGAAATATTCACTAGAATATTCTCAGGGGAACCGTAATCCTAGAACTAGTAGTTACTGCTTTAATAAAAGGAGTGCTCGTCCTCGTCCTCGTCCTCGTCCTTTGTTGAGCCACTTCAACCTCGTTGATAACCCGTTGTATGATAGGTCATAAGTACCTTTGTTTTATGTTTTGATGATCTAACAAACTTATTGTTAAGAACCAAATAAGGAACCTTATTCACTTTTGGTACACATTCTCAAGCGCATGAAAACAACTTGACTAAAGCTGGAGATAGTTGTCAGAATTTCAGAAGTTAAAAAATCAATTTAGGGAACATATGGTCTTAGGTTCCCCTAGTGACTGTACTAAGTCAACTCTCCACAACTGGAAAGTGATTGACTGCACTGCACACGCAAACAGTACAATAAAGTGCTTACATCATTCAAGTGATGTCATCTAACATTAATCCAATAACAAAACATCACTTGAACACTAGAGAATTTACTCAAGCACTCCAAGTGATTGATTATCAAGAAAAACGATTCTCCAGTGCATCAAGAACAAAGTACGACGCTGCTACGGACCAGTTCCCATATCAAGTCTTTGTATGTCTTTAGTAGAGTTGTAACTTTGTAATAGTTCTTCAATTGTAATTCCTGTTTAGCTTGTCTAGAAGCATTGATTAGGAAACTCTTGTAATCATAAACTTCAGTGTTTGTGTCGTGGCTAGAGTTAGTCATGTTGTGAAGTCTTTGTAATAGGAGTATTACAATGTGGCTTGTAATAGGTATGTTACAAGTTAGTTAGGGATTAAGTAGTTAATTCCTAGGTTACATAGGTTGTAATCTAAAAATTGCTCAGTAGTGAAGTTGAAATCCTACAAGTGTAGGTCGTGGTTTTTAATCCCGTTGAGCTGGGAATTTTTCACGTAAAAGTTCTCAATGTTATTTACATTCTGCTGTGTGTGTATAATATGTGGAAACTAATAGTGAACATGGTCTCTATATAGTTTGGTGGATCCTCAAATTCTATCAATTGGTATCAGAGTAGGTTCTTTATCTCAGGCTAACACCTAGAACGGATCCGCATGGCTGCTCCGCCAAAATTTGAAGAAGGTGAGTCTTACAGGCCACCTAGGTTCAATGGTCAGTACTATGGATGGTGGAGGACTAGGATGCACGACTTCATCATGGCTGAAGATTCTGATCTATGGGATGTTATCTATGATAGACCGTTTGTTCCTACCAAGAATCTTGCAGATCCAGATGTAGTTATTCCCAAGACAAGGAAGGAATTTAATGATGTTGATCGAAAGGCCATAGAGAAGAATTTTCGTGCAAAGAAAATTCTTGTGTGTGGGATAGGTCCTGATGAATACAACAGGATATCGGCATGTCAATCAACAAAAGAAATCTAGAAAGATTTGCATACAGCTCACGAGGGAACCACATAGGTGAAGCAATCCAAAATCGGCATGCTCACCACTGAATATGATCTCTTCAGGATGAAGGATAATGAATCCATCCAAGATATGCACACTCGATTCACCTCCATGATCAATGAGTTACACTCTCTAAGTGAAATCATCCTAGAAACAAGCTCGTAAGAGAAATCCTTAGTGTGCTGCCCAGTTCTTGGGAAAGCAATGTAAACGCCATCACTGAGGCGAAGGATTTTGCAGACACTGACCATAGATGATCTTGTTGGAAACTTGAAGACTTATGAAATGAAGAAGAAGAAGAAGGAAAGTGAAAGAAGTGAGCCCAAAAAAAGAAAAGTACCTGGTTCTTAAGACAGATAGCAATGACTCAAGTGGTGAAGATAGTGATATGGCATACCTGACAAGAAGATTTCAGAAAATGGTTAGCAGGAATGAAGGTATTCCAAAAAGGGGCAGTTCTAACAAGCCAAAAAATTATGACCTATGTCATAAATATGGCAAGCCAGGACAATTCATCAAGGACTCTCCTCTCCTAAAGCAAGATCAATTCAAGCACAACTCAGACAAAGCAGCAAAGAGGAACCTGGTTCCTGATAAACGCTTCAAGAGAAAGAATGTCGCTGACAATGTTGTGAAGCAATCTCTTCCTGCATGGGGAGACTCCCCTAGCAAGTTTGAAGAAGAAAATGATCATGGTGATAGTTCAATGATGGCAGTGGATAGTGAAGCAACTGAGCATGACTCAATTTTTGCTTTGATGGCTCAATCAGATGACAATGAAGATGACGACAATGATGAGGTAAATTTCCTGGATGTTCAAAGAAATCTGAAATCTTACTCTCCTAAAAAGATCATGTCATTAGAAAATGTATTAGTTGATGCTTACGATAGTCTTATAAACGACAAAGATGATTTAACTATAGAATTATGAGATGCTGAACAAACCTGAGATGACCTGGTAGTCGTTGTAGTTGATTTGAAAGAAACAATAGAGAACCTAAAAAATGAAAAGGATGCCTTAGTTGAGAAAATTTCCAGCATAGAACATGAAAGATATGATCTAATGGTTGTTATGGTTGACTTAAAAGAAACCATGGAGTGTGTAAGTAAAGAAAAAGAAGTCTTAATTGAGAAAGTTGCTAATATTGAGCAAGAGAGAGATGACCTAGTAATGGTGGTAGTAGACCTGAAGGAGACAATTGAGAAACTTAAAATGCAGAGTAGGCCTGGAAACTCCGAAAAGGGAATGAAAGTTGCAAGTGAGGCACACTTTAAGCTTGAAAAATGAGTTAAATTTAGTAAAGAACAGTTTGTGTGCTGAGATTGAGACAAACAGACAGCTTCAGGTAGAACTAGGAAGAGTGAAGAGTGATCTTGAAAAATCTCATAAGTGGATCTGGTCCTCTGATGCTATTACTGCCATGTATGTTAACAATGGGGGGAAACAAGCAGGAATTGGGTTTCAAAGGGAGAAGACTCTCTACAACCCTCATAACAAGTATGTTATTGTACCCGATAATTGGTTGTGTATCCACTATGGTAAAAATGGGCACCTCAAGGAAAACTATAAGGCCAGGGTTCAATCTCATCAGAAAAATAAAGTCTTTGCTGAGAAAGTAACTACTGCTAGAGGACCTGGTCCTTCACAAAGAAAACGCATATTGCTTACTTGAACTAGAGAACTCATTCATCCCTTCCCTTATTACAAGGGACCCAAACTTGTTTGGGTTCCTAAATCTAACCATTGATTTTCTTGTGCAGGGAGTAGTGAAAAGGAGAAACCAACAATGATACATGGATAATGGTTGCTCAAAGCACATGCTGGAAATACAATTGATTTCCTTTCACTGAAAGCCTTGCAAGGAGGGAGTGTATCCTTTGGAAATGGAAAAAAAAGGGATACATTCTAGGAGTTGGAAGGATTGGGAAGTCACTCACTCACTCAATTGAGAACGTGTACTATGTCAATGGCCTGAAGTACAGTCTCTTGAGTGTCTCTCAAATATGTGACAAGGGAAATAAAGTGGAATTCTTGTCTAAGATATGCACATTCACAAACCTTGTGATTGGTGAGGTGGTGTTTGTGGCCAAAAGATACAAAAATATTTATGTTCCTGATTTTGAATCTCTGCAAAGTAGTGATCTAAGTTGTTTGAGAGTTGTTGATGACGATGCTGAAATATGGCACAGAAGGATGCAACATGCAAGCTTTTCTCTACTAATTAAACTGGTCCAGAAGGACCCGGTTCGTGGTCTACCCAAGTCGAGCTTCAAGGAACACAAAGTGTGTGATGCTTGTGCAAAAGGAAATCATGTGAGATCTTCATTCAAGCCCAAAAAGGAATTCAACACCTCAAAGACACTTGATCTTCTTCATATGGATCTATGTGGACCAATGAGGGTGCCAAGCAGAGGAGGAAAAAGATACATCTTTGTGATAGTGGATGATTACTCCAGGTTCACTTGGACTCTGTTCCTCAGAACCAAGGATGAAACCTTCCAAGTATTTGTGGCCTTTGTCAAGAAGATTCAAGTGAAGTTGGGAACAAAAATGGCGTGCATCAGATCAAATCATGGGACCGAGTTTTACAATGCAATATTCAATGAATTCTGTATTGAAAATGGAATTACTCACAACTTCTCAGCTCCAAGGACACCACATCAAAATGGAGTTGTGGAAAGGAAGAACATGACTCTTGAAGATATGGCACAGACAATGTTAATTGATAGTGGGATAGCAAAGAATTTCTGGGCAAAAGCTGTCAATACCGCTCGCTATTTGGTGAACAGGTGCATGATCATGTCCCTTCTAAACAAAACACCTTATGAGTTGTTGAATGGAAGGAAGCCCAAGCTGACTCATTTGAGGACATTTGGCTGTAAATCTTATGTCCTCAACAATGGAAAGGACTAGTTTGGAAAATTTGATGCCAAAAGTGATGAACGAATCTTCCTGGGTTACTCGTCTCAAAGTAAAGCCTACAAGATCAACAAAATAACCTAGTGTGTTGAGGAGAGTGTACATGTGATCTCTGATGAGTCTCACCTTTCTTGTGAAAAGGACAAGAATGATGATAAATATGGAGAACCCTTATTGGTTCCAGGTGAAGTTATTGACACGGAAAATGGGAAGGCTGACATGATAAGTCATGTCAAGGAATCCAGTGAAGATGATACAACTACTTCTCCATACATTGGAGAAGAACTTGGTTCGACGATCACAACAACTGAAGCTGAAAATAGAGTTGTTGATGCAAGGTATTCCACTTGCTGAAGAAAGAAGCGTCCAAGAAACTCAGTCACGCGTACCCAGTTCCTCAACCAATGAGATTCAAATACCAAAATGGAAGCACAAAAGCTCACATCTTATTGACAACATAATCGCCCCACTTGATTCAGGAGTTCAAACCAGATCAAAAGCCAGAAATTCACTTGCCTTATCATCCTTTCTCTCCCAAATTGAACCCAAAACTATCAAAGAAGCACTAAAAGATGCAGACTGGATCACAACTATGCAACATGAGCTGCATTAATTTGAGAGAAACAAAGTATGGCACCCGATTCCTAGACCCACAGATTGTACCATCATAGGGACCAGGTGGGAATTTAGGAATTTTTTTGATGAGTTTGGAAATATCAGAAGAAACAAGGCAAGTCTCGTAGTTCAAGGCTACAACAAGGAAGAAGGGATTGATTATGATGAGACCTTTGCTCCAGTTGCTCGAATAGAGGCTATCAGAATTCTTATTGCCTTTGCATTCCATATGGAATTCACACTGTTCCAAATGGATGTCAAAAGTGCATTCCTGAACGGTTTCTTTAAAGAAGAAGTTTATGTCAAGCAGCCTCCTAAATTTGAGTGTCACGAGCATCCTGAGCATGTGTTCAAGCTGGACAAGGAATTGTATGGGTTAAAGCAGGCTCCCCGAGTTTGGTATGAAAGATTATCAAAGTTTCTTTTAGAAAATGGTTTTACGAGAGGAAAAATTGACAACACTCTTTTTCTGAAGAAACGAGGGAGGAACCTGCTCATCGTTCAAGTGTATGTTGATGACATCATTTTTGGAGCCACAACTGACTCTCTTTGTGAAGAGTTTGCAAAACTCATGGGGAGTGAATTCGAGATTAGTATGATGGCAGAATTGAATTTCTTCTTGGGACTTCAAGTGAAGCAATCTACAAAGGGAACATTGATAAGCCAACAAAAGTACATCAAGGAGCTGCTGAAAAGATTTGAAATGGAACCATCAAAAGTTATAGACAATCCCATTGACACATCTACGCTCCTTGACATGGATGAACCTAGTTCTCCTGTAAATCCAATCATGTATAAAGGCATCATTGGATCACTCATGTATCTCACTGCAAGAAGACCAAACATTATTTTCAGCTTGGCTCTTTGTGCAAGGTTCCAATCAAATCCAAAGGAATCTCATCTGAAAGCCGCTAAAAGAGTTTTGAGATATCTTAAAGGAACACATGACCTTGTTCTCTACTATCCTTCAGGTGACAATTTTGATCTTATTGGGTATGCTGATGCTGATTATGCAGGTTATCTGGTGGACAGGAAAAGCATGTCTGGAATGACACATTTTCTGGGCTCCTGCCTTATCTCATGGGGTACAAGGAAGCAAAACTCAGTGGCACTCTCAACAACTGAAGCAGAATATGTAGCAGCCGCTTTTTGCTGTGCTCAACTGCTGTGGATCAAACAACAACTGGAAGACTTTGGGGTGCACACTGATTCTGTACCTCTCTTGTGTGACAATACAAGTGCACTCAACATGGACTAAAATCCATCCCAACACAAGAGGACCAAGCACATTGATGTATGCCATCACTTTCTCAGGGAAAACATTGAAAAGGGCCTTAGTTGTATGAAGTTTGGCAGCGTTGATGATCAAATTGCATACATCTTCACCAAAGCCCTGAGAAAAGAACATTTTGAGAGAAATCGCATGGCACTAGGGTTGATAAAACCCAACTGAGGACCTGATTCCCAATAAGTGGCTATGAAATTCACATACAGGTAAAATTAGCTAAAGTGTTTTCTGGCCAAGTCTAACTCACTTCTATACCGTTACTGGTAGACACACATGATGATTACAGAGTAGTTGATGCAGTACATACCAGTAAAAGGGGTTAAAGCTCACTTGCAATACCTGTTAGGAACCTGGTTCTCATGACACAGGTTAGTAGCTTCTTTATTCTCTCATTCACAATTTAAAATGGATAAAAACAATGCCACATCATGAACTTTTCAGTCTCTTTACGTCGTGTCTTTTCACCCAAAACGTCTCACCTACCACTGAACGACCCAACTCCCAAGAAAAACTGCCGCCGTTTCAGAACTAGTCCCTCACTTTTTCATAAATACATCTATCAACATCACAACCCTTCATTTCCAAATTCAAAACTTCTTCTTTGTCTTCTCTCTTCTCAACTCACAAAGCCTCTCCAGTAAAATCTCACCATGTCTGGAAATGCCAGTCCTCCTCCAGTCTCGTCGGTCAAGCAAAGTGAACAGGGTAAACAACGTGACTTGGTTCAAGAAGAAAATCAGGGAACGCCGTCTCTCACCATAAAAAATCCCTCTAGTGAAAACCCAACGATCAGTCCAGAAAAAGCTGAGATAACTGTTACAGGTTGTGATTCTACAAGTATCACTGCTCCCTCTGTTGAAATTTCTATGGAACCTAAAGAAAGGGAGGCAATAGAGAATATGCTCTCCATTACT
This sequence comes from Nicotiana undulata, assembly GCA_005239495.1. NCBI lineage: Eukaryota > Viridiplantae > Streptophyta > Magnoliopsida > Solanales > Solanaceae > Nicotiana > Nicotiana undulata. The sequence continues at coordinate 28,753 of ML284385.1, forward strand.
TCTGAAGGGGTTGTTGTAGAAGAAGGTATATGGGTGTCTGAGCCTCAGCGGGAAGAGCCTCAACCCACAGAAGAGGAGGGAGCACTTGTGACAATTAAACATCTGGCAAAAGATGATGCTATTGGGGTTCCAAATGATGGACATGATCCCTCCCGGAGGATCCAGGTCAGGAATCATCACCCATGTTAGTTTTTATCCTGCTCCTTCTCCTCACTTCTATGCTGAGCCCCTGAATGTGGTGGTGCCGGAGATGAAGTCTGACAGTGAAGAGGACCTAGATGATATGGTGATTAGCAGTTTTATCAGAGTTAGGAGTAAGATAGTAGCAACTCCAGAGCCACCCCCTAAAGCGAACCACTACACGGTTGCAGAAAAATGAGGCTCTAGAGTCTGCTCTCAAGAAAATCCAGAGGAGTAAAAGAAAGAGAAAGTTGGCCAATGATGGAAAAGTTGTACTAGACAAGGATGTTCCTGTGGTTGCTATGGATGAGGAAGCTGAAGAGGAACCTAGTTCTTTAACTCGCAAGTCTTTGAGGCAGAAGCTCTCTCTCTCTCTCTCAATCTAACAAGCACACTTCTACAAGTGTTAAGAGTCCCTCTAAGAGTACTGATGCTACCTCATGTGAAAAGTTTGTGAAGAGTTCTGGTGATAAAGCAGTGAAAGTGAGTAGTGGCAAGTTGGATGATAAAGAAGTGGAAGTTTCTGGTGAGCATATGCATGCCAAGGCTGTAGAAAAGGGACAGTCCAGTCGCAAGTCAGTGAAAAGGAAGTTGGATGATGATGAGGAACCCGGTTCCTCCAAAAAGACAAAAGTTGGTGAGAATTCTGGAAAAGAGAAGCTGAGATATCAAAAGGTGATGTGGTGCCGAACATTTCCCCCTGAGATTATGGAGATGGGTGGAATGAGGCAGTTGGTAGAAATCTGTGAGTTCCAGTAGTGGAAACATGTGTTCACAGTTGATATACCAATGGTATATGAGGAGGAGGTGCGGAGCTTTTATGCAGACCTTTTCACGGTTAAAAGTGATCATATTTGTGCTTTGGTAAATGGTGTGGACATAGTGATGGATTGTGTTGTGATAGTACAAATTCTTGAGTTCTTGCTGAGGGATTATCATCCGTTCAGGGTGCCTGCACATCAAATTCCAGAAATGCGATTGTAGGGCAGTTCAACAAGGGGAATGGGTGCACAAAAAGGCACTCCTTCCAGTCTATCAGGTTATTTTTGAGATGGTTAACAAGGTAATGTTTACCCGTGCTGAGAGGAGATCTATCACATCAAAGGCTGACCTAGTCCTTATGGAAGACCTGGATAGTTTCACAACTATCAATCTGCCTGGAATCATGATTGAGCGCATGCAAAAGGTGGAAGATTTTAAGGACAACAACCATGGGATCCCTTACGGGTCCCTCCTCGTGAAAGTTTTCAAGGTGCCTTTAGGGCAGGCCAAGGTGAGTACCAAGAAGTAGACCTTCTCCAAGACCACCCTAGAAGAGTGTGAATGGATTGACAAGGTTGGAGGAGTCGACAACACCTCAACTATATCTCAACTGATTAATGTCCAGAACAATGCTACAGAGGAGATAAAGAAGTTGAAGGCTAGGAATGCCATTTTGGAGACTCAGCTTAGTCAGGTACAAGAGGCACCAAGTTCTACTAGTTCTTCCAATTCAGAGGTTGCCCGGCTGACAAAGGAAAATGCTGAGCTCAGGAAACAGGTTGAGGACCTAAAGGAGAAACTGCTCAATGAGCAAATGTCCGAAAATGCTCGGATGGATCTTGTCCTTAAAACCCTTGTCGCATATTCCAAGCCCTCTTCCTCTAGCGCCCTTTAAGAAATTTCCCCTCAGTGTCTAGTTTCCAGTGTCTATCTTTTAAATTTGTTTTGATGATGTTTGTTCTGGTACTTGTTTTGTTTTTCTTATTATGGATGGTAACAATGATTCTGCTCCCGCCTGTAAAAGTCCAAATTTGGTTAGTGCAAGTCTTCCCTTTTGTTGTTTATACTATTGCTCATTTGACTATGCTTTCTATCATGTTGTGTGCACACAAGTGGCATGAGTTAACCACGCTAGACTTATTTATGATTTTTACTTGTTCTGTGCTTTTAATGATTCCAAAAGGGGGAAGATATGTTTTTGCATAATTGAATAATGACGTGCACTGATTAAGGGGGAAATACAAATTCAAAAATTCAGGGGGAACTCTGTGAGGCTCCTGGTGCACTATTTGGATTTTGTAGTTCTTTGCAGGATTTTCAGTTATAAGTTTGTCATCATCAAAAAGGGGGAAATTGATAGGTTATAAGTACCTTTGTTTTATGTTTTGATGATCTAACAAACTTATTATCAAGAACCAGATAAGGAACCCGATTCACTTTTGGTACAAATTCTCAAGCGCATGAAAACAACCTGACTCAAGCTGGAGATAGTTGTCAGAATTTCAGAAGTTAAAAAATCAATTTAGGGAACATATGGTCTTAGGTTCCCCTAGTGACTGTACTAAGTCAACTCTCCACAGCTGGAAAGTGATTGACTGCACTGCACACGCAAACAGTACCATACATTGCAGTAGTCATTTCCATTGGGAAGGACCTTGTACCATAAAGTGCTTACATCATTCAAGTGATGTCATCTAACATTAATCCAATAACAAAACATCACTTGAACACTAGAGAATTTACTTAAGCACTCTAAGTGATTGATTATCAAGAAAATGATTCTCCAGTGCATCAAGAACAAAGTACGACGCTGCTATGGACCAGTTCCCATATCAAGTCTTTGTATTTCTTTAGTAGAGTTGTAACTTTGTAATAATTCTTCAATTTTAATTCCTATTTAGCTTGTCTAGGAGCATTGATTAGGAAACTCTTGTAAATCATAAATTTCAGTGTCTGTGTCGTGGCTAGAGTTAGTCATGTTGTGAGGCCTTTGTAATAGGAGTATTACAAAGTGGCTTGTAATAGATGTGTTACAAGTTAGTGAGGGATTATGTAGTTAATTCCTAGGTTACATAGGTTGTAATCTAAAAGTTGCTCAGTAGTGAAGTTGAAATCTTACAAGTGTAGGTCGTGGTTTTTAATCCCGTTGAGCTAGTAATTTTCCACGTAAAAGTTCTCAGTGTTATCTACATTCTGCTGTGTGTGTATAATATGTGAAAACTAATAGAGAACCTGGTCTTTATATAGTTCGGTGGACCCTCAAATTCTATCATTGTCTTTTCGTGAAATCGATATTTTGAAGCCAAGTCGTTATACCTGGTCGGCTCCCGCCTATACCACTAAAGAGTAGCAAGTACGGGGGTCAATGCAGCTTTTACCCGAAGTATCGGGATCGAATTCCACAGGGATCTATATATGTTGGAGTTGAGTGTCTAAGTGATCTAGTAGCGTGTTATGTTCTCAATTGCACTTCTCATCAAATGGTTTGGTGATTAAACTACGATTTAGTCTATTTGAATTACGAACTAAGTAACAAATATCTTTTTGCATGTTTTCTCAATAGATAAAGGGACTAGGGCTATGACTTTCTCCTAGGTGAATACTTGACGGGATCTAAAGCCTAAGGCAAAGACGTTATGTTGGGGATTGTGATATAGCCAATGCACGGAATTACTCACTCTATATCTCTCGGTAGCTTGAGTGAATTTTCCCTAATTGACCCCCTCGAGATCAATTGGGTGTCAAAATTGTGCAAGTAATATAGGCTCAAATCGGGTATTACTATCTCTAGGTTTAACCCTTCAACTGGGACTATTAATCTCTTGATTACATCCCAATTCCTTGTTGGACTGATTTTCCTAGACTCAAGTTCTCTTTCTCAAGAAGAACCCAGGTCAAATAGGCATAAATTAGTGTTTTCAACCACTAATTTAACATGGAAAACACAAATCAGTACAAATATCAACTACCCATAAACATCTAAGCCTTAAATCAAAAGACCCATCAAATACCCACACTAGGGTTGAGCCACAACCCTAGCTAATGGGTCTAGCTACTCATAATAATGAAAGAAAACAAAGAAATAGATGAAGAATAACCCATAAGATTTAATTACAAGCTAATAATTGAAGTTTCAATGATAAACCAACTATAAAATTACTCAAAATAGTTTAATACAGCCGATCACGAGCTCTCCTCGAAGTTAGAGTACAAAGGCTGACCTAAAAATGGGAAAAGAAAGTATTTATACTAGGCCGAATTTTCTGGACAACAATACCCCTGCGGGGGTACAACGGACCGCAAGAAATGGAGTGCGGCCGCGGTGAGGCGTTTTGGCTTCAAACTTTGCTCTCTAAACTTGGCCACTGCGGGCCGTATAAAATGCACCACGACCGCGGTGGCTTCTACTGCGGTCCGCACAAAAAGGACCGCGGACCGCATTGGCATTAATCCTCCAAACTCCTAGCTCTCTGAACCCTATCCTTGCGGACCGCACAATCTTGCTTGCGGCTGCGGTGAGGCTACTGCGGTCCGCACAACATGCTTTGTGGCCGCAATGTTTGATTTTCCAAGATATGCACCTCTCTGAATCTCCTCACTGCGGACCGCACTAAATGGAATGCGGCCGCAGTGGATTTGTTGCACTGTGCTTGGACTTGTTCTTGGTACTTGTGCATGTTTCACTCTTTTTTGAGGTGTTTTTTTACTAATTGTCACCTTTTTGACCAAACCCTGCAAACAAGTACAACATGTAAGCCTTTGGGACTATTTTGTATACATTATTAATCAAAACTCAAGTAAGAAGGAGTGTAAAATGAACTATAATCCCTAGTTATCAACTCCCCTAAACTTATGCTTTTTCTTGTCCTCAAGCAGACAAAATAAGACCCACGTCTTAAGAGTAAATCCAAGAAAATTCAGCTGCCCTAAAGTGACCTCTTCTAGCATCAATTGGGACTAACAATTGCCCTCAACTCAAATGGATCATTAACAACATTTGACCTTCTAAACACTATGGATTTAGTGTGACACAAGAGCATCAACAATTGACTCAACCCATCAAAGAAACTCTTTCTACTACTTTGGTTATTGTGGAACCCAAACTCATACTCCTCAACTCTCCCTAAGCAAACCTCACTTTTAGATTGTAGCACTCAGAATGAGGATAATGGAAACACACTCATATCTCTCAAATAAAGGTCTCAAGTCCGGCTCTAAGTACCATAAGCTTGCCCCTTATGTGAGTCACCACTAATGTAAGCTTCATTCAACTCAAGATCATATAGGGCTTTTGTGGAGATATAGTGAATGCTTTTGGTTCAAGGTAGGAAATATTTGGTCTAGGTAGGTTCATTTTTCCTTAAGCACTTCATTTTGGCATACATTCTCTTGACTTTTTGAGTCATTAAGTTCTTTCTGAGGGGTTAGAGAGACACATTGTCACTCTTTCTTGTTCATTTCAAACCTTTTTCTCCTTTCTAAATGTTCCACACCTTTCATCACTTTTCTTTTTATTGATTCCCTTTATTTCTTCTAGATTGTTCATTCTTTTTTACTTTTTTGATTTTCTTTCTTTTTCATTGCCTTTCCTTTTCTTCATTTTGTACCTTTTTCCACTTTGTTGCAGTCCTCGTCTCTCCCCCAAACTTGTACTTTTGCCTTGTGCCAAGGAAAGATAGGGTGCCAAAAGAGGGTGAACGGGTAAAGGCTTGTATCGTGGTTTTTGAAAGAAAAAGGTATATGGCTCAAAAGGGTTGACTAGGAATATTAGCATTGGTAGACTATGGAAGTTTTCAAGAAATCATTCGGATCAAGGAGAGCCTATAATCACATCTCAAGTCAAACTACACTTAGGATTTCGCCTAGACAAATATTCAGGGCAAGTTCTAGACTAATGGCTCGGGACTTGGACTTGCAATTCAAATTCTCACCACACAAGCTATGGGATTGCTAAAGAGACCGAGTCGGGGGCCCACAACAACCTTAGCTAAGATTTGAGAAACACAATGGTCCCAAAAAACCACTTGATTATCGGCCAACACAAGAGTCTCAAGGTCACAACTTTCACCATCTTATACACAACAATTTATTTTTTACCATAGGATCAAAGGCAAATGTGTTTGTCCTAAGTGAAGCTTTGCCTGAGGCGCCACTACTCACTAGCTATTATTTACACAGAAAGTAAAAAGAAAACAGACTCAACCCTTAAGAAGGTTGTCATGCCATCCATCGTCGGGAAGAGCCACCCGGTTCACACAAATTCCACCTTTGGAAAGAACCGTGGAATTAAGAAAACCAAAGGCTTATTGCACGCAAAAATTCAAAACAAGAAGTTATGAAGGTAAAATAAGAGGTTATGAAAGGAAAAATGCGGAAAGTAAAATAAACATATACAAGAGGGGATTTAGTCGAATATACATAAGGGATAATGAATATATACATCAGAAGGTAACTTTATATACAGACCAAAGTTGTAGAGTACGAAAAGTAAACTAGAATGGTAAAATTATGTACATACCAAAAGTAAAAAGAAAACATAATAAAAGAAAATATTGTCATCTATACAATCCAAATCATCCAAATAGGGCTACCCCCTCAAATGAGAGCTAGCATTGTCCTCAATGCTAACTAACCAAACATATCTCAAAGTAAAAGAAAGAGAGAATAAAAAGAAACTCCCTATTGGCCCTCTGTCTGCATAGGCTCATGAGTATGGGTCCTCGAACTGCTTGGGAACCTGTGACTGGCTCCCTGTAACCTGTGTCTCCACTGGGACCTGGGCCTGTACTGGAATATGGGGCTGGCTAGAGGAACCTCCCTGTGGTTCCTCCAATTCTATAACAACATCATCAGTACGGGGAATTACCCTCTTCCTCTTTGCTGGCCTCGCCGTCTTCTGCTCCGGATCACGCTGGGCTGCTGGAGCCGGGTCATGCAATAAAATCTCTATAGGCAAGTGATCATCCTTCAACTTCTCTACCTCCAACCTCAACTTCTTCACCGACTCCTTGGAAGCACGAGTCTTTCTCATTTTCTTTGTCTCCTTAGCAAGCTCCTTCAATGCCTTTCCATGAGAACCAACAACATCCATGATCAACTTTTGGTTCTCTAGGAGCTTCTTCTGGTTGTCTAGAAGCTCCTTGAGAGTGTCCTCCACTGACTGTTGGACCTGTGGATGAGGAGGTGCAGACTGGGCACCGACGTAGAAAGTACAGACAACTTAAAAGTGGCTGCCTGCATCCAGTTGTTGATACTGGCGAGGGTCTGGCTCAAGCGGTGGGCAGTCAAAGGATATGTTGCAGATGAGGGAATATCTGAGGCTGTAGAAGTGGAGGGTCTTGGAGCCATGCCTGGGGTGGCTGAAGGGGGCTGAGTAGGAGCCACTACTACTACTGGCTCTTCAGACTGGCCACTAGAAGCAGTGGAGTTGCCCTTGGGGCTCTTGCTTTTAGGGTTGTCATCACCCTGTAGGCTGTACCAGGAAAAGGGTGCCTTCGGCTTTACCTTCACATCAAATCTCCTTTTTTCTACCTCTTGATCCTTGAAGTACATGGTCAGGAAATTTGGGAAGGGGTAGGATATATCACCTTCGTTCACCACCCGTGTAATCACCTTGTGCATCACATTCCCGATGTTGATCGAGTACCCCGCCATGATCAATGCCACCAATATAGCCCGGGAGATAGGAAGAGAGTTGTCGTGAGTGGTGGGGTCTAGCCTGCTGGACAAAAATGTCTCCCACCCTTTTGCTTCGAAGTTCAGGGTTCTCCTCAGAATTTTTACTCCCGCTGTCAACCATTCTGGTGTGGTACCTGGGATTTCCAAGTACTCTGCTAACCACGGACGGGCATCCTCCCCCAAAGCTAGCTTCTCTAAGTACAATGCCTCATCCTCCTCCGGGAAGTCTAGGTAATCATTGATCATTTTTCCATCAAATATTACTGTCAAATTTCGCACCTTAGTCACTTTAGTGCCCTTTTTGATGTGGGCAACATTGGTGTAAAACTCCTTGACTAAGTGCTCATTGGCCTCCACCACTTTGCATATGAAATAGTCCCAGCCAACTCTCTCTCTCTGAACTGCCTCAGCACATTGGGGTTGTGAGGCAAAAGGTCCTTTGTAATGAATTTTCGCTCCGGTATCAACTTCCTCTCGGGCCACCATTCTCTGAACTTGTGATAGGCTGGTTCACTCACAAACCTGTCTTGCCATGCTTCCGGTTTCCTGATTCTCTCAACTCCTCCTAATTGGGGCTCACCCCCTCCTTCTTCTTCTACGGGATCCTCACCGGATAGTGAGGCTGTAGGTGAGGTAGAATAGGCATTGTCACTGCCCGCAGCTGAGCCCTCAGACAACTCAGAAGAATTTTGCACTGATGCTTGGGCAGTAGGGGTTCCCGGAGGTGTATCTCTCAATATGTTCCTCTCCGGCCAGTCAGGAACATACTCTGGCACGGAGTCTGTGTCAGATGCCTCCCAGGAGGGCACATACTCACTTCCCGAATGTGAAGCAACTCAATCAATAGCCTTTATTGTCTTCCTGGTGTCTTTGATAGCTTGCCGGGTTTGGGGAGCCAATTTGATCATGCCCTTTCCTCTACCCCGGGAGGACTCACCTTTTCCCTATTGTTTTCTATCACCGCCTCGTGATCGAACAATTGTCTGCAAGTGGAATTCAGTTGAAGCTTGTTAGTCTCAAAGTATTAGATGAAGCAATGCAGAATAAGATTGTAGGCAGTTGAAAATGAAAAGCAGAATTGCAGACCGCACAAAATGAAGTGCGGCCGCAAAGAAGCTACCGCGGACCGCACTGAGGTGGGGGTCAGACTACCCACTCTCTGATAAAGGTCTCTGCGGACCGCACAAAATGGTATTGCGGTCCGTATTTGGGCACCGCGGACCACACAAAATCCACCACGGGCGCGGTCCTTAACTTGAAACCTTTCTGAAGTCATACCACTGTGGTCCGCATAAAATGGTATTGCGAACCGCGGAGAAGCAACGCGGATCGCACAAAATACAATCGCGGATCGCTGTAAGCCAAGAACAGTAATACCAACCTAGGGTTTAAAATATCATCCCAATTTTAGCCTAAAATCACATATTATTTATCCCCTAGGTGTTTAATCAGTGTTTTTAACCAATTAGTCCTAATTTAAATATTATTAAGCAAAACATACGTAGGGATTGAAAGAAAAAGGAAGAAAAAGAAGAAAAACAACTACTTAAAAGAAAATAACAAAGTTAAACAACTAAGAAAAAATAAAATTACCAGAAGTGAGATGCAATGTAGATTAATGAGACTTAGCAGTTGAATTCAAGCAGGTAGGAGTGATGAACAATGATTTTTTTTTCTATTCAGAGTGCAAAAGAGGGAAAAGTTCAAAATGAAGGCCTCAGGCCTTATTTATAGAAAAAGGACCTGGGACACACTTCACCTACCCACCGCGGTCCGCGATACTCAGAATTAAGAGGCACTGGGGAGACGTCCACTGCCGACCGCAAGAAATGCAATGCGGCCACAATGGTACACTGCGGACCGCACAAATTGCATTGCGGCCGGGGTGGCAAAATTCAGAGAACCCCCCTTTTTGATCAATCACACTACGGACCGCGTGGAAATGTTGCCCCCTCACTAAGGCCTTTGCGGCCGCACCAAATGCAGTGCGCCCGCAGTGCAAACTTCAGAGAGGTGCGTTTTTTTCCAACTTAGTCCTGCACTGCATCAAAACAATCCTACAACATTCACAACCAGTTAGTCCAAAAGCAAATCCTATACTACAAAGAAAATCAAAGAAAAAAACAAAAAGAAAGACACATGGGTTGCCTCCCAAGAAGCGCCTGATTTAACGTCGCGGCACGACGCATGTTACCATGTTCAAATGAATTTCATCAAAGCCACCACGTGGATATCTTCAAATTTTCCAAGATAAACGCTTGACCCGGTGCCCATTTACACAGAAACTCTCCCCATTCTTGTTTTTGAGATCAAGAGCACCAAAGGGTGAAACCAATACCACTTCAAACGGGCCACTCCATTTAGACTTAAGTTTGCCCGGAAAAAGACGAAGTCTAGAATTGAAAAGAAGCACCAAATATCCCACTTTGAACTCCCGGTATTTGGCATATTTTTCATGGAGATACTTCATTTTCTCTTTGTACAAAGAAGAGCCAGTATATGCATGGAATCTGAACTCATCTAGCTCATTGAGGTGATCAACTCTAAGATTTGCAGTTGTATCCCAATCCAAATTCAATTTCTTCAAATCCCATAGTTCCTTATGCTCCAATTCCACCGAAAGATGACAAGCCTTTCCATATACCAACCGGTAAGGAGACATACCGATTGGGGTCTTGAAGGCGGTCTGGTAAGCCCAATGAGCATGATCAAGCTTCCGGGACCATTCAGTCCGATTAGCATTCATTGTCTTAGCCAAAATATTCTTGATTTCACGATTAGACACTTCCACTTGGTCACTTGCTTGATGATGGTACGGAGTAGACACTTTATGATTGACTCCATATGTGAGACCCCATGTGTTTTTTTCTCTGTTCTCTTACGTAATATATGTAACGTGGCGTGGTTATATAAGGTATATATGATTGGGTATAGCACATTGGGAGAATAAGACCGGAAATGTGTGGTAATATTAAGGAACAAAATTAAAGCTTTATGTCAAAGGAATCCCTTAAACAAAGGTTTGTGGTTAAAGAAATGACTCGGGTAGCACCCCGCGCGTTCGGAAGGTTTCAGTTAACTTGCACTTGTGGGATAAGACTAAGAGTGTCTAATATGCTAAGAATAATGTGTTATGAGGTATTATAATATCACACAGGTCACATGTTAATTTTTGGAGTCAAGCAAGTTGCGAAATAAAGGTCGGCAAAAGTTATCGTAAATTTCTCTAATAAATTTTCTAAACTTTGGGTCAAATGTATCAGATAATTTCTCCCAATATATAAA